>ML742236.1:0-49919 GCA_009193465.1 Aspergillus avenaceus
AAAAGGCCAAAAAAAAAAAAGAAAATAAATAATAAAACAAAAGCTGTCATTTTGGGGCGGTCAGATTAAACCCTTGTAATTTATGGTGCGGACAATTGAAATGATTCTATATTTTTCTCCCCTTTTGCGATACTGCGAGGAATCTAACTATGGGTATGCCAATATTACTTACTACTTAGTACAACATACAACTGAGAGTTGAATCAATAAACTATCCTTCTTCAACTCCTCCATCTTCATCACCAATTACAGTCAGGGTGTCAGAAATTACAAAGTGAAAATAAAAGAAGTAAAAAAGAGAAATCTGAAAAGATCAAAGAAAAAATTGATACAATTTTATTATTTTTTTTTATTACAAAAATTTCCATCTCACACGCTCTTGTCCCCTCACCATTCAACTGGTGTTCCCACGCCCAAAGTCAAGTCAGCCCGCGATCTTTAGTGTCCATCCTCATTCTTCTCCGCTACACCCCGGACTACCGACGTGGGATTTCCCCAGTCTATTGTCCATGGATCTTTCTCTTAGCCCAGTGCTTCTTTCGAAAGATACTCCTTATCGCCGATTCTCTCGTTATCTGCCTTCGTCTTCCGCAACTCCCCCGGATACTGTTACTGGGGATATACGATTGCTTTAGAGTACAGAAGAAGCCAAGTGCCCAATGTGTGGTGACCACGGATGATCACTTGCTCGCAATGAGCCACCCGTCCCCCAAGAAGAATGGCGGCCACAATGTTCCCCCTCCAAGACAGATTCGCTTCGTCTCAAACGACGGCCAGCCCCAGACTAAGCGGCGCCGGGTTAACGCGGCGTAAGCAGGTCCCTCTGATTCTAGCCCGAATTATTCTCTTTGCGATACTAACTCATGTCCCTTTCTGTATCAGTTGCCGAACGTGTCGCAGGCGCAAAATACGTTGCTCGGGCGAACAGCCAGGTTGGCAATCAATCCCTCGATTAAATACACTCTTAAATCACTAACGGCGCTCTCAACTTAGTGTGCAAAACATGTTCCGACTACAACCACGTATGCTTGGGGTACAACGAGCCCGCCACTCACGTTCGATCGCAATCCGACGTCGCATCACGGACTCCTACCATCGCCCCCCTGCCAGGCCCCAAGGGCATTCCTAATAAAAGCGAGAAAGACGAAAGTCGTTCCCCGAGTTCCCCTCCGCGAGCTACGATCCCACCTGTTGAAGATCGCTTGGACACTGGGCCTTTAAAACCGTTAAATAATAAGGAACCTTCATTTGTGAAGAACATACCACCCCAAACAACAAAGGAACCTGAACAACAGACAATCGGTGAAAGCCCGGAGAGTAGTATGCTTAGGCTCGATCCCTTTGCTGCCATAACGTGCTTACGGTATCCCCCAATAGGTCGCACTTCCTTAAGCTCTACCGCTCGCACGCATGTTCCTTACTTTAGATACTTTGGACCGACTGCTATTGTGCCGGGGTTCAAACAAATGGTTTGTGAATCCTTGCTTCCTCAAGTCCGCTTGTGTTAACTTCCTTTAAGGTCGTTCAAGTCCGAGGCTCGCGCAAGAGTAATGCCTCGCTATCGTCAGGTCAGTGCCACTTCTGCTACAATTCATTTGCTTCCCTAATCACACAGGCGAATCTGTGTCTTTGTGATCTAACTAACATCTAGGAGTTGTAGAGTCATTGTCCCCACTACGGAGTCCAAAGTTTTCAGATATCGGAGCCATTCAGATACATAGTACCACTGATAGCAGAGACACTCGTGATGCCAACACTATTCCATTCTATGACCGGGATGATTCCATGCCGGTTAGCAACCTGGTTACTCACCTTTGCGACCTGTTCTTCGTGCATCTAGGATGTAGTTTCCCATTCCTGCAGCGCGAAAGGTTCCTTCGTGACCTGAAAGATAAGAAGATTGATACCATGCTCGTGGACGCAATCTGTGCCCTGTCAGCTAGATTTTCGCCTCACCCTTTGCTGAGCCCTCCTCAAGCCCCGACTATCGATGGCTCGGAACCGAAAACCGATGTGAGAAAGTCTGACCGCGGCCAGCCTTTCGCTCATAGAGCCATGAGTGCTCTAGTTGACTCTCTCTCATGCCCGACACTATCTGTTGTCCAGGCATGCTTATTGCTGGCTTACGAAGAATTCGGCTCCAATCGCGATAGCGGGTTGTGGATGTATCTAGGGATATCGATTCGTATGGCCCAGGATCTCGGAATGCAGAAGTTACAAGGTCTTAAATACAATTATGGTCAAAGCGGCGTGACACCAAATGCCGTTGTAACGGGACAGGCAGGGAAGCTGCGAGAGGAGCAATATGATGATCCACAGACATCGCATATCTTTGCAAATGAGGCACTGGAAAGCGGGAACCAGCGTGCTTGGGAGCGCGAGAGGGTCGACACTTTCTGGAGCTTGTTTTTCTTGGATCGAGTGATATCATCTGGAACAGGGCGCCCTGTAACTTTGCGTGACGAGGACATAGAGTTATGTTTCCCTCTTCAATCTGAATCGCTACTTCCCAATGGTTGGCCAGCGCCCTTTCCGCCACTCATTCGAATCATTCACCTTTACGGGAGGGTAACAGATCTCATCAATGGAATCCAAGACGTCAATCATGTCACGACAGAATCTCTGAAAAGGTTGGCTGGCATGGAGAGCGATCTTACAGGTATATATCAACGTTTGTCGCCCAGGCTTCATTTTAATGCGGCCAATTTTCAGGCGTATGTGAAGGCCAAAGAAGGAACCAATTTCATCCTCCTCCATTTTTGGTTTCACACTCTAATTGTGCTCCTCCATCAACCAACTCTCTTGAACTCATTCGGGGGGTCCATACAACATCTGTACCCGAACAGTCGAGAATTGTCGATGTCCTCTGCCAAAACCATTGCAGATATCCTGTCATTCTCGGAACTTGTTGATGGGAAAAGCTTCATTGGCAACCCCTTCACAAGTCAGCCGATGTACATCGCCGCATGTGCATTTCTCATGGAAAGTACATATTACTCCTCACCATCCTCGCAGCCTGGAACTCCCCCCAACCAGCCATTGTTGGCGAACCAAAACAGCGGGTTTGTGATGCCTAACCTTGACACACCAAACGGTGCTGAAAGGAAACCTACTGCGAAACACATTCTACTCTCCTCCGCCGCAAAAGAAAATTATCAGCGTTGTTATAAAGCTTTGAAGGCACTAGAGACTTACTGGGAGGGGACGAAGTACATTCTCACAGTATTGGATCAGAAAGCTAAAGGAATTGTCGATCCGCTTTTGTATACCGAAGAAGAGATGGAAGGGACAACTGAGATCTCTCCGGTCCAGCCTGTTGCCGCATCAAATTGGCGGCGGACGAGTGCGTCGCTGGTGGTTACGAATAGCCCCGACGAGTCCAACTTGAATGATGATGCTCGATCACCAAAAATTGACCCTAGCCAAGGTAAGAGTGTGTTCTCTGTTCTTATGCTGCAGGCCAATTCATGTTGGACGCTCTTGGAACGCGCGTTGTTTTGAAACACCATCTACTATAGCCTCTAGCTAACATAAGCACCTCTCCAGCGATCGGCTGGGCTTTGACAGGAGCAACCAACTCATCGCAGCCGAATCTAAGTGTATTATATCATATGCCTACTGCACAACAAGGCTCAATTCCCCACAAACCTACCTACTCGTCTCAGTATAGTCATAGTTATCCCGCTATACCCATGCACTCCAGCACCGGCCTTAGCCCGGGCTCATACTCCCAGCCCATCGAATCGGGCACCACAGTCGCTACGGCAAACTCATCCATTACTACTAATTCGGGGAAGTATCCTTCACTTGCCTCTGCCGGACGTGCTTCGACGACCGATGCAAATCTCCTCTTGGGCCTGAACACATCCTACTCGCCTCCTGCCTCCCGCTCTGCCCCTTCGCATCCCAGTTACCACCAGGGCATCACTTCCCCACCACGGCTCAACGCACCAACATCGACTTATTATAATACTACTTCCTCTACTGGAAATGACCAGCCCACAAGCAGCGGCCACATGGGTCCTAGGCCTTCCCAGCCCCATCCGGGCACAGGCTCTCATGTTGGCGACGTGCTAATCGAAAGCCAAGATATTGATATGGCATCCCTTCAGCAACAGGACCAGTTTCCATTTCCTTTCAATGGAGAGATTCTTCCCTGGCTGGAGTACCTACCACAAGACGTTCTCAACTACTTTGGGGACCATCACCAATACCCTACTCTAATGCATCCCGACCATGGTACTCCACGCCCCCCTCATTGAACTCCGATTTATGCTTGTAGTACATAGTCTACGCCATATACGTGTCCATGCCTTTCTATTAGCGATGTTCTGTGATTTTTTTCCCTTCTTTCATGATTGGGAGGTAGGCTTTGGCGTCAATGTGGGAATCTCGGTTTATCATTTTTCACAAAATTAGAGCGAGCGTGGGTCCGTTGGTTATTTGTTAATTACTCTTTCTCTTCTGTCATGTTTTCCTCCTTTCGCATATACCAGCGTTGGATTCAAGGCGTGAACATGTTCCCTGTATATGTTGAATGCCTATATGTATGGGTGGAAGGTATATAGAAGTCGATATATGTTGTAATCTTACACGGTTGCTAGTACTCAACCAGGAAATGGAATTCTTGCTCATCCCATATTCTCCATATCCCTACTCTTTTCATGATGATCTATAGCCCAATTTCTGTAATACCCACCACGCTCCGCACTTCCCAGACTTTCTTCAATTGGAGTCCGGCTTTTTCCACGATATCTTTCAGCTCCGCTGGAGTCCTCTCAACTCCATTTATAATGGACATAACTGCCAAGTCGCGGCCGTGGCAGTACCGCGTGTGGTACCCATAATTCGCAGGAAGGGGAAAAGGCGCTGACGAGATCTCAGGACTACCAAAGGTAGTGTTCATCACCATATCGCAGAGAAGGATCTTCGACTTAGGACCCATAGACGGCTTGATCGCTTTTAATATCTCAACGCAATATTCATCCGACCAATCATGACTATTCCATTCGTTAGACTCTTAATACAACCGGAAGGCAGTATAGGTGACATACAGAATCCCGCGCAGCCAATACACAGCAGCTCCTTTGATGGGATTGACATCGAAAAAGTCGTGAATTTGGAATCTAACTCGGCCTGACGAAATAGCACCGGGTGCTTGGCGGGGGAAGACCTCCGTCTCGCCTATCTTGACGTTCTCTGCTCGGTCCTGGATAACGAATCTCAAACTAGGGTATACTGGTAGAAGTTGAAGAACAAATCCACCTATCCTAATCAATCACAGGATTCCATGCACGGATATAGAGTGGGATGCGCTTACCAACGCCTCCTCCAACATCAACCACCACCCCATCATCCAGCTCGCCCCACGGAAAGTCTGCTATTAGCATACATAACTGCCGGGTTTAGAAGGAGGCTACCTACCAAAGACATGTGCAGCACCAGTTGCGCATTGCCGCCTCCTGTCATTCCTAGCGCGAAAAGCCCTAGTTCTGGCCTGTTTACCAGTCCATTCTCATCCCCAGTTACAGCCCAGTTATTCGCATCGGGGATGCCCGGATACCCCGGCCCGTCACCACAAAGGCTATCAATTGGGATCTTCTCCGCCATCCATTCCCACAATGGCACCTCGATCCCTAGAGACTCCTGCAGGGCAGTTTTCCTCACGTCAAAGGACGCACCGGTTGGACCGAGAAGGCACCTTGCAAGGTACTCTGATGCGTGGTAGATGGATAGAGCACTATCAGTGCGGTTAGCATTACTGACTACTTTCTAGTGTCCCAATGAGGGTACTGACTATAGCTGCACGTAAGCACAAAGTCCTTCATTGTGAGCTAGGGCCGCCGAGATACGGTTGTTCATGAACCGATTCTCGGCTACTTCATTGAAAACATGTATGGAACAGAGGTTACGCATAACACGCGCTATATTGTTAGTCGGCAACAACAAGAAAAGGGAATATGGGAGTGGATCGAAGGGTGTTATACAAAGCTTCCTGCTTTCAATCCCCGTCTGGTCCGCTAATGTGTTGATATCAAGCCCGTCTGAGCCAGCTTTGGCCAACAGGTCTGGAATACGTCGTTCGGTCACTATAAAAAGAGCTCGGGACTCAAAATATGAGGGGGCAATCTGCTGAATGCGCTGGTTCGGTTCACAGATCAATTCAGTCAAGGTTCCTGCGATTCCTTCAATAGTTTTCTGCGCCTCCCACAATCGGCTACTTGGTAATAGACGTGGTGTATCGGCGGTGAGAGGGCCAGAAAAGTCCTCCTTAGCCCATTCTTCCTTGACGGTCAAGGCAGCCCTATGCAGTAGATCTGAGAGCGCAAGGAGCTTCTCTGCATCTGCGGGGGTTCGAGGCTGGCGTTCCATATTCAGTACTAGGTTTATGGCTTGGTTTAGTTCAAATCAAGTGGTTAATCGATTTGCTATTGTTTCTTCTTCCATCTTTCTCTTTGTTTCTTTTTCTGTCAGACAGGAAAGATTGCTCTATAAGTAATGCGGACCAGAGGATAGACTGCACAGTAGCAATGTACTGTACTCGGCATTTCCTCCCAGCCATAGTGTGTGATAGGGATTATCAGTGAAGAATGCGGTTACATATGCATGCATGCCTGCTTGACGGCCAATCAGGTGGTCACGAAACATATTCAATCATGCATATCTAGTGTGAGGATAGCCTATCTTCGGCTGAGCTCTTGTATACCACGGCTTTTCGTGATTCGTGGGGCGGAGTTGGGGCCTCTCGGGTCCACAAATCCTGAGCAATGGTGAATATTTGGGGATGAGCAGGTGATAGTTTGCCGATCCTTTTGTGATACATGGAATTCTATAGTACATGTGATTGGCGAGCTATTCAATCGAGTATGTAATGTTGAAGTTTCATCTCTAGGGTGTGAACTCCTATGACGCGATATAACATCTATGCCTTCACCTTTCATTTCAGTTAATTGTTACCCCTCGCATATGGAACCTTGATTAGTATGATTCAAGATGGTATTGACCACCAATCTCACAGCCTGCTCTTTCTACTCTCTTCAAAGCCACCGTGCAAGGTCGGGTGCGGTGTCTGAACAAGAGTTGAACGTGTCAAAGATCCATTGCTATGTATTTGTTCCATCAGACCCGTGTTGCCAGGAAGTAGACTCTGCGAATAATCAGGTCAAGCTAAGCTAGGTTTTACAATAGTCGCATCTAGTCTGGGTCAGAGTTGAACATGACTCGACCTTGGCAAGGTATCTCGGCGGAGTCTCAGCTGGCCCTATAGCGTCTTGCTCATGCGGGCCTTGTACCAACTTGCAATTCTAGGGATATCTTTAATTCTTCAATCGTCACCTGTGATGCTATCCGATCATGACTGAAAGCCCCGTATTCCTCTCCAACCATCCCTTGGTTGTTAAACTCTTCGTATTCGCCTTGTCACTCTTCTGCTTGTTAGTGCTGACTGTGTCCTTTTTGGATCGTGTAGTTTTTTTTATTTCAATCATGGTTCCTATACTACCTACTCTGATATCAGTATCGATAATTGATGTACTGTCAACAATAAACCCATAGCATGCCAGTGTCTACACTATGAATGGTGGGCTACAGAAGCTGCGAATGCGATGATAAGTTAACAGTGACGTCCAAAAATGCCATATAGCCTAGATAGATAATGTTTGAACTCGGGAAATGTTCTGAAAAATTCCTTAATGTCATATACGGATGTATTTACTGGGTTCTGGTCAATTCTCCGATAGGGATAGAATAGTATCCGGGTCTAGGGCTTCTTTTTCTCTCAGGTGATAAATGGTTGCCCTGAACAACAAAGGCGGTGAAATAATTAAATTAGCATCAACAAATCCCATCATTTAGATCTTCACTTGGCTATTACTTCATGAATATTCCTATTTATTTTGCCATATGGCTGATTATCAGTTCATTGACTGATAAATCCTAGAAAAGTCTTATTCTGTATTGTTCCATAACCCACCGCTTAGTTTGGTACTATTCCGAAGAGATCCACTGCCCTACATTCCTTGTGGAGCTACCGAACTGTTGAATAAGGGAAGCCGAGCATTCTCCATCGCATTCTTTCTTTTTCTCTGGCTTTTCCCCCCCTTTTTTTAATGCTCCCTAAGACCAAATGGGAGGTCCTCTTCATGCCTCGCAGTCGACCTCCTCACAGGAGCAATTGGATCTTTGCCTATATGTTCCTACGGATGAACAGTCGACATTGGTAACCACGGACCATCCTCGGTCCTTGGATCATGGTGACACCGGCTCCACACAAGGGGAGACATGCCCATTAGCTCAAGATTGTGGATACAGCTCCTCGGCTTCATCAACGGGCCGAACTTCGAGTGACGTTCTCAATAGGACCCACGACTATGAAGACTTAGCAGACGGCGGTTCAAGGCCGTCGAGCCGATCCTCCGTTTACTCGATTCCTGCTTCAGTCCTTGCTAATTCGCCCGACGGTCCCAAATCAGCCATTGTGCGACGACCACATCCAGATATTATTCCAAGTTCGTGGAATGACCATGAAACGGAACCCGGGATTATAGAGGAACACTTGAAGCTGGTGCCCACAATGCGGAAACAGCATGGCGTTTTTCGAAAATCGAGCTCGGTGAGGGCAATGCAGATGCACACTGAGGGTGAGAGTGATGATGAGTACTTAACACCGCCAAAACGCAGAGGGTGTCGCCGGTCGGACATGTCTGTACAACCCCCAGGACCTTCGCCCCTCAAGCGATCACCTTATTATTCGCCTCCAGTGCCCGAGAAAATTCAAAAACCGAAGGACTATCCCCTCGTTCTCCTACATTGCAACTTGCTACCGCCTACGCTGCCAATACCAGGATTCACGGGCTACCCGGATCCGAAAGTCGTGAGGGAAGTGTTGCCTCCAGAGTATTGGAAACGGTGGAAGCTGCTAGAGGAAAAAATCGGTTCCGTTGTGCTGCGCGAGCGGGGTGTTCTTATTTCTCATCCAGAAGACATGTACGATCTTCTCGAAGAGCGATTGTTAGAAAGCCTAGAGTTGCAACGCCCGAGACTTGACCATGGTCATTTCCTAAGTCATGACGAGACGGATATAGACAAGGAGGATGGGTCAGTGGTGGACGAGAGTGCAACTGATGATGAACAAGGCGAGCAGTGTCCGGATTGCGGCGGGCACGTTATCCAACATAGCGACACGCGACGAAAATGGGAGATTCGGGTCTTCGCGGCCAATGGGCTGATGAAAGCGGGGGCGTGGGCTGCAGCTTGGAAAGGGATGGAAAAGGTGGATGTGGAAATCGGACTATGGCTTCCGTCCGAGCTGAGAAGGGAACTGGAGAACCGAATGTTAGAAAGTGAGAGGTCTCACGCCGGCGGTCGTCTGCAACAGTCGCAGACGCAGCCACAAGTCAATGACGTGCCTTCAAGTCATCTAGTATGCTCCCAACCTCCTGCAACGCCAAATGCCGCACCTGCGCACCTCACCCCGAAGAAGGTTGAGAAATCGCGATCACTTAGTCCTCAGAATGTAGTATCCGAGAAGAATTTAGGTCCCAAGAGACCCAGTCACACGCCTGATCCAGCAGAGATCGAACTGCAAACTCTGTTGGTGAATTACATTCGGGTGCTGGCCAGTGACCGACGGAACGTGGCAATTGCTTTCCTTACTGTCCTGGTGGCATTCTTTGCAATGACGTCCCGTCCTCCAAGGGCTGCATCGGAGCTACGGCCGTTTCCCCCGGAGATGCTGGACAACCCGCCTCGGCCATCTATATCTGCCGTGCCACTGTCGCCTGCTGGCTGGGCTGACTCCACAAGCAGTGTGCAGGAAATGTTGGAATCAGCGGAAGAATCAGCTGCATATGCTTCCTCTCCGTGTCATGGGCCTTCGAGCGCAAGCAACTCTATGGGCTCGAGTATCACTAATGTATGGCACACTTCAACTTCTACGGTAGACTTTGGTGGTCCCGAGGATGTATTGGAAGAACCAGGCCCGACTGAGATGGCAGGCATCGCTACCGGAATCCCTGGAGAAGCACAGTGCTCAGCAGGGCCAACCGATCTATACAATGTCCCAAGATTGGCGACAAAGGAATATACTGTGGGACTGACGGAACAGGTGTACCCCGAGCAGGCTAGACTGAGCAAGACACTGACCATTATTCAGTGATGTGTTCAGAAAAACAGGATTCAAGACGACGGATACGATATTCTTTAATTTTTTAACATACTTTTGCCCCCCCCTCCCTTGTTTGTATTCACTTGACGATTTCACAAACACTGGCGTTTGATGATAATATGATGTATGATGTATGGTTTGTGATGTTTGGCGCATGATAGTCTTTACTTGTCTGTTTTTCTTTCCTTTCTTTTCTTTTATCCTCATCAAGTGTCGAAGTGGACACGCGGACAGAAGTATCCACCTGCTCTTGAATCTATTTGTCAATATATCTCCAATTCGAGACCTCAATGATATTGAAGACAGGACGCAGGTAGCTAATCAGTATTACCTAATAATAGTAGTCAGAAGCGTCACATTTGTATGTATAATACACAGAAAATACATTAAAGAGCGTACGATGTAACTATTGCGATGATGTTGATGCTTAAAGCTATGCTATGGTCATGTTGAATCACATGAGGCCAAGGCCCTAATTTGCTTACTTGAATTTGATTAGAATTCGCTAATCTACTATAGTAGCTCAATGGTCCTTTAGAATCCCCCTTACTTAATGGAGAGATCTACGCAGAGCTTGGCATCTTTGCTTATTTGATAAGTACAGTCTATTAAATGTAGTTTAGGTATCTAGGAAGGGTCATAGACTGTAGTTATATGAAACCAACAAGGCTCCATATATAAATAGGAGATTTTATTCTCAACTTCATACTAGCATATCTACTCTTGTAAATCCGGTGCTTGAGTTTCAAGATCAAAGAGCCACACTATCTGGAAGGTTGTCATCAACACCGAAAGACTTTACTCTCCTGCCCATAGATTCATGCGGTTAAATACAAGAGTCAAAGATGCTGAGAAATATTGACATTGCTAGATTGCCTCTGACTAAAAGAGAGCTTTCTTTTCTTTTTCTTGATCGGGCATTGAAGTGGAGACGCGAACCACAAATATATGCAAGGTGTTGGATCTATCGAATTTCTTTTCCCAAATTTCCACATTATTGGCGACTGCACCAAACCTACCTCAAGACCAGTCTTCGCGACCAATAATGTCCGCAATAGTCCGTGTCAATGGTACTGATAGGTCACCCCCTAATTGAAGCTGTCGCCAACCGTTCGCCACGGTACCTGGGGCGGACTGAACGCCTTTAAAGCAGTCCTCACCGACTCTTCGACTAGTTTTCGAGTGTTTGAACCGCTCGGCATCTTCGTGGGCTCGGGATCGGGCATATTATTCATTTCCCTCCGGCGTACTTCGGCCAAGTCCTGGTTTTTGAAGTGATTCCGTTCGTCGAAAATCTCCGTCTTCGCCGTCTGGCTGCCAGGTACGGAGTTGAGTCGATGATATAACATGGTTGGATCCATATGACTGGTTTTGCCATTCGAGGCAAATCCCCGACGGGCATGAGCCGCTTGACGAATCTCGGCTATCCCTTGCATCCTTCGCCCGTATGCTTTGAAATCTATAGTCCATGCATTTAGGGGCTGATGCGCGGTCCCTTGTCATTTGTTCTAGACGCATGCGCTGCCAGTATAAAGGCTGGCAAAATGTCCATTCCCAAGCCCTTGGCTCTGGGTGGAGCGTTCGATCAGCAACCCTAATGAGCCCTCGTTCACCGTCACGATCTAACGACTAACGATATAAATCTCTTCGCCCTGGTCGTTTTGTCCATAGTTATCCCCTCACCATGGCTCGTTTCCCAGGCGGACTGAGCCTCTTGGCTCTCCTATACTTCGCGCAGTGGGCATCATGTAAACTCGTCCAATTCAACCTCGACCTCACATGGGAGGACCATGAAGTGGCCGGGTCCACGAGGAAGATGATCCTCAGCAACGGACAATTCCCGGCCCCCCAGCTCCGCCTGAAACAGGGGGACGAGGTCGAGTTCCTGGTCAACAACTCTCTGCCGTTCGGGACGACAGTCCATTTTCACGGTTTGTGCTTCGTCCCCCCAACCACCGCAAAATAGCCCCCTAACTCTAAGCCAGGAATCGAGCAACGCGGCACGCCATGGTCCGACGGCGTCCCGGGTCTTTCGCAGAAACCTATCGCCCCAGGCGACCACTTTCTGTATAAGTGGCAGGCAAACGAGTACGGCGCGTACCTGTACCACGCGCACACAAGAGGCCAGGTCGACGACGGGCTCTACGGAGCGATCTACATCGAGCCGAGCGACGCAGTCGAAAAGCCCTTCCACCTGCTCACGGACGACGAGGCAGAGCTCGACGCCATCCTCCAGGCCGAGAAAGACACCCAGCCCATCATCCTCGCCGACTGGCGCCGTCTCACCTCCGAAGAGGTCTGGAATGCCCAAGTGGCCTCCGGACTCGAGGACTTCTGCACGAATTCCATCCTCATCAACGGCAAAGGGTCCGAAATCTGTCTCTCCCAAGACCGCATCGATGCCCTCACCAGCCCAGCCCTGAAACAAGTCCTCGGCAACACATCCCTAACTGACATGGCGTAAGCCCTTCCCCCATCCCAACATCCAAACCACCCAACTAACCCCATCCAGCTGCCTACCAAGCGACCCCGAAGCACTCAAGCTCACGCCCCCCGGCTTCCGACGAGGCTGCACCCCGCACACCGGGCCCACCGAGATCCTCGAAGTAGACCCATCAACGCAATACCGCAGCTGGGACGTAAGCAGCATGGCGAGCACATCCTCGCTCGCATTCTCAATCGACAAGCACCCCGTCTACATCTACGCCATCGACGGCCGCTACATCGAGCCGCTACGCGTCGACGCCCTAACCATCGCCATCGGCACCCGGTACTCCATCCTCGTAAAGCTCGACCAAGCCCCAACCGACTACCCAGTCCGAGCAGCCAACAACGTCCCCGCCCAAATCATCAACGGCACCGCCATCCTCCGCTACAAAACACCAGCAGCAACAGCAACACCACCACCACCACCACCAACAACAACACCCTACATCACCGAACTCGGCACAAACGCAACAGCATCGACAACCTTCCTCAACGAATCCGCCGTGACCCCCTTCCCGCCCATCTCCCCCGCGCTCACCTCCCACAAAACCTTCATCCTGAACGTCGACCACGCAGGCGCATCCTACCGCTGGACCCTCGGAAACGCAAGCTTCCCCCTCTCAAACGAAGACGCCACGCCCCTCCTCTTCAACCGCACCTCCATCCCAGCAAAGTACCTCATAACAACCCAGAACAACACCTGGGTCGACATCATCATCAACATGACCTCCTCCGGCCAGCCCCCGCACCCCATCCACAAGCACTCAAACAAGTACTTCGTCATCGGCGCCGGACAGGGCTCCTTCACCTACGCCTCAGTAGCCGAGGCAGTCAAGCATGTGCCCCAGAACTTCAATTTCGTGACGCCCCAGATCAGGGATACGTTCCCTACGCCTAGTGCGGCTGCGGGGCCGGCGTGGCTGGCTATAAGGTACCAGGTGGTTAATCCCGGGCCGTTCCTCTTGCATTGTCATTTGCAGCTGCATTTGAGTGGGGGGATGGCCTTGGCCTTGTTGGATGGTGTCGATGCTTGGCCTGTTGTTCCTGGGGAATATCGTATGCCTGCTGTTAGTTCTAGTTAGTTCTTAGTATATGTGGTATGTGGTATGTGGTATGGCTGGTGGTTGTATATGGATTGGTGTGGATATTATCTATTCTTATACTTATAGTTTTAAATAGTATTATACAAGCATAGCATAGTAACTTATACTTCCTAAGCATCATGCATGTGATACTGTTTGAACCCTAATATAACCCTAGTAAGCCTATTAAACCTAACCACAAGAATAATAAGAATAAATGATCTATTCTAATAACTAGTTAATATGCTATATCCACAAGTCATAACAGGCCAGTCAATCAAACCAAACCAACCAAAGCACAAAAAAGAACACCACAAGCGCCGCTGATAGGTGCAAATATGCAAAATTGATCATGACTATGACAGTGATGCAGATGCTCTTGATCCTTGAAAAGGAATAGACAGAGAAAAAAAAATGAGATGATATAAGGTCAGATCCCAACCGGTCATTACGCATGTCCCCTCCCTTTCCCTGTTTTTTGTAAAAGAAAAAAAAAAGTAGAATCCGTGTCCTTGCTCCTCGAACCTCATCGCACGCAATGCTAGAGATCAGATCATAGAGAAAAAGAAAAAAAATGAGACAATGAAAAGAAGAGAGAGAGAGAGATCAAAGAGAGAAAAGGTATACTACCATGCATCCGGACCAATCGTAACAGTCTAAAAGGAGATATCAAAAGAGGATTAGTGAAGGGAAAGAGGCAGGAAGAAAGTGTAGTATTCAATTAGCCAACGACACTGCGGAAGCTTAGGGCTTCGAGGAATGCGCCGAGGTCTTCCTTCTGCACTTCCACTACGCAGTGGTCGAAGCTGTCGATCCGAACGCGGGTATTCGTCTCTTGCACGACTTCCTGGAACGCGATTCCGAATCGATTCCGCAGAAGCTGTTTGTCGGCGCGTGTGTTGTCTTCGTCTTCGGACTCGGACTCTGACTCGGAGGATGATTCCTCGTCGGACTCTTCGAAGTCTTCCTCCTGTTGGGCTCGTTCCGCGGCCCGCTGGGCTTTGCGGTCTTCCTTTTCTTTCCGTTTCGTATCCTTGGCTTCCTTCTTTTGTCGACGCTCTTCGCGCCGCTTGTTCAGGGCTGCAAAGTCCACCACACCTCCACCGCCTCCTGTCCCGACCACGACATAATGCCCTCGGTCTTCATCGAGCCCTGCCAGGACAAGAGGCGTCCCCGCGGCACGCTTTTGCCCGATTTTTACGGAGTCGCCTCGCTCGCGTTCTTGCACCCTGATCGCCTCGGCGATCCACAGGGCCAATTTGGTCAACGCCCCCGGGTTGGTGAACAGATTGACGTCCGGCCCATCTTTGACAACTGCGATGCGGAACGCCCGCAAATGACGGATTTGATGTTTCGAGAGTAAAGAGGTGCCGGTGCGGAGGATGGAGCGGTGGAGGTGCTGGGCAAGTGGAAGCGCCTCTAGAAGACGCGTTGGTGATTCTGAAGTTAGAGATAGGGCATCATAAGCACTCCAAAAACGAGGTTGGATGCTAGCCAAGTCAGACTCTGTAGTATCCGCGGCGCCGTTAGAATCATTCATTATCCTAGGACGCGATAGATGTTTGGAATCCCACGATCCAGCCTCTTCCGGCCCGACTTCTAGCATAGCGCCGATTATCACACCTACATCCGTAGCGGAGAGGCAGGCTTTCCATCCCCAACAGCGGACGAAACCCCATCCCTCCCGAGAGACAGCATGTCCAGTTGCCTCGCCGGGGACCAAGCCATCCAAGCCGTACATTGGTGCGTATTTTAATAGGCGTTGTCGAAGGACTCGTTTTAACTCCATGTCCATATGGGTGTAACTCTGGTGAGATTGGCTCAGACTTACTCCCATCTTAGCTAGAAGTTTGTTAAGTCGTTTCCTGCCATTTTCGGTCCATACGTGCAGTCTCGAGGCTAAGTACGGACTATGTAGCATGCTATCATATAGAGACCAGTGCCGGATAAGGATGAAGCGAGGCTCGGGGGACAGCCGAATCGACTTATCTGTCGGCGATCGGGCAGTCGTGGGAATGACTCCGTTGATTTCCCCTCGGAAATCTCGATCTCGTTCGTAAGGGTCTGGCGGATTTAATCGGTGCACCTCATCTCGCAGTATTTGTCTTATACGCTCTCCTCGTTCACCACCCCACCCAGCTGATCCTCCGGACTCCAATGCGTTGGAGATACCGACACCAGACATAGTACGACCGCTGAGCTCTAGACTCGACACTCCGACAATGGCAAGCCAAAGGAGGTCGTTATCTTCGCGGCCGAGCTCGGACGCTAGAGAGTATACAAGTGACGATATAGGCTCGGAGTAAGACGTCCCCGATGAGTAGTACTTCTGCAGTATGCCCTCATGTTTGCGCTTGAGGCGCAATAGTCGCCGTCTTAATGAACTTGCGGAAGGTTGTTTCGGCTTCACAGGGGACGGCGACTCTGAGACCGGAGTAGCGGCGCGTGATGAGTGGAAGGGGTCATTTGGGGTCCGGCGTAGACGGGTTGGAGACGAGGTTATGGAGGATCCCTAGCACGACATTAGCATCCCATTTGGAGGTATGGGCCCATCTTGTGTATACCGAATTACTCCGTCTCCGTTGGCGAGGCGGCCCGTCATCTTCATCCGATTCATCCTCGTCGTCTGTCCGCGACCACGACTTGCGCTTTTTAGAGTCGGTACTGGAGGGGAGATCTCCTTCCGCTTCACTCCCGGAATCATTGCCGTTCAAGTCTTCTTCGTCCTCGTCCACTTCAGGCATTTCCAGCAAGGCGCAATACGCCTCGCGTTCGTTGGCCAGTTCTTCCTCCACATCCCCATCGTCGAAGACAACAATACCCCCGTTCCCTGATTTATACGACGGAGTGATACACCCCTTGTCGACGCCACGCGTTTTCCGTCGCGCATTGGCATTGATCTCGCCCAGCATTTGCTCATTCATCGGTTCCCCGCCAAACACATTTGCCAGGTTCCATGGTCGTCTCGCGTCAAAGACCCAAACCTCAACCCCGCCAAGGTCTTCAACCTCGTCCTCGGGGTTACTCAAACCGAGGAGTTCGCTGAGGTCAACCAGTCCCCCCACACCGAGACAGACGACAACACCACCGCTACCACCATTGGTAGTCTGCATGGGTTTGACCAGTTCCTCCCCGGCGCGCGAAAGGTCGCCATAGCCGACCACCGGGTGAATCTTATGGGGTATATAGTCGCGTTTCAACAAGGCCGTAAGGATTCGACAGGCACAGAGCGCATCCGGTTCCAAGGCCACCAGAATCAGTACCGGAGGAGACAGCGGGTGATGCGATCGGAGGAGTTGTAGGTACAGGTGCGATATAAGCTGACGAGGTAGATACATGGCCGGCCAAGGGAGGAGTGGAAGCACGAAACGCGAAGTAGAAGAGCAAACGGGGCGTATGAAGTTTAGGCCTCCAAGAGGCCCTGCTCAGAGCTAAGAAAAGCACAATCAAACAACGGATTAATCAGAGTTGATCAAAGTGAATGGGATGGGACTGTTTTCTTTTTCCATTCCCGAGTGCCTTGGATGTAGTCTCTTGGGTAACAAAAAGTAATTTGTCGCGAATGTCCAGACGCGTCCCGTTACCACACGTGCGGAGATTTGCCGCCAAGACCGCCTTTTTTACCATTTAATTACTTTTACAATTACATTTACCCTCATTGACCATAGAGTATAATAGTTAAGTATATTGCAACCAATCAACAAAAATATCTTGGAAAATTGGAGTAAATTTAGAATAAAAATAGAAAGAAAGAAAAAAGTTGCCCTAACGCCCCAAGAAATACTCCCGAATATTAGGTATCACATTATGCAGAAAACCGCGAGTCAGTTACACAGTACCTGATAACAAGATGCCTTCAGATACTGAGAAAAAAAAAAAAAAAAAAAGGAATATAAATATAAATATAATCATGAAGATAAAAGTACAGTGGAATTAGTTTCGCTGGAATGATCAGGCCGAGGACCCGCCAAAGACCGATCCAGTCAGCCAAACAGCTGCGCATAATCCTAAAACAGACGCTCCGACCAGTCGTTTCTCCCAAGGCGTTTCTTTAGACATTTTCGCGGGCTCAAAGTTCTTTCTCGACAAATGATGGGACTTTGATGGATGTGGCGCAGACTTGGATAATGCGACATGGGCATCGTCCTCAGAATTGGACGTCTGATTCTGGGTTGCGAAGTACTCTCGGTCTCGTGTGCGCCACTTTTCCACCAATCGGGCAATCTCGATGAGATCCTCTTGGAGGGACCCTGGATCAGTGGACGTAGTATTCTCAACCTCAACATTTTGTACATTTCCGAAGAAATCAACCACAGTTCGTAGGCGTCCTTCCTGCTCGGCGCCGGGGAACAGGTCCCACCGTACACCCGGTTGCGAATGAATTTTGGTTTCATCGTACGAATCAAACAAATCACCCAAGGTCAGTTTGGAATTGGCGCTCGTCACTTGTGTTTCCAGGAACTCCAGCACATAGTATGTCCACCGGTCAATCACGGCAACCCCTACATCGTTGTCGGCATGGTGGGAGTAGGAAGACTGGTCGAGCTCACTGGATCCGGTCGCAATGATGTTTGGAGAGTAGAAGTGGGTATACATGGTATTGGCCTGACACGTGTCGATCATGAACAGTAGCTCATGGTACCGCTTCTTTTCCCACATTTGACCAAAAGCATCCGCTAAATCCCAGGCTCCGATCTCCTGCGAGTCCTGAAACTTAAGAAACTGGTCACCTCCGTGTCCAGTCATGTATACAAGTACGTTGCTTCCCGCATCGGAGCCCAGTCGTTTGCTCCGCGGCACGTCTTCGTCCAATCTATCGGTTAGGAGACGGATGAAATTCTCCACGGTCACCTCGTATCCCCGATAATCTACCTCGATATTGTCCCCGTACAGGTCGACTGCGCGATCGGCGTTACTGTAGACTGTTCCTGGGAAGACATTCCGAGGGTTGCATGCCATATCATCGGGAAGCATTAGGATAATTTGGGAATCAGGAATCCCGAGGCGTTTAACGGTACGGTATAGCGAGAGGACATTTGCAAGGTGACGGTAATTGAACCAGAATCGTGAAGTGGACACTAAAACAGCCCAGTTCGATGTATGCTCAGCCGACACCAGCGCTGTCAAGAGCGCAAGAAAGAAGGGAAGGACCTTGAAGAGTCCAAAGTGCAGAGACATGTTGAGCGCTTGAAAGTCAAACCATAATAGAATTCAAAGAATGATGTTTTTGGAGGGGAGGAGTGATGTAAGATGTAAAGATACCGAGGGGTTAATTAACGATCGGAAGGGGGGAATTCAGCGCAACGAGAAGCGGTGGATATTCGAATGATGATGGAAATGCTTATCAATTGATTGTAAGAAAGTCGGAATAGTTCCCGCCTTGATTGCCTCAGGCTAAGTTACGGAACAATATATGGCCGTTCTCCCGAAGTATGGTAAGAATTGACCAATCATATTCACTACAGGGGAAATCAAATGACTGGCCATTGGAATTACCTGCCCTAGGTATTGACATCATTTCTCTTAACTTGTCCAACTCTTCCTTGGATCGCTTTCCATCAAAGACATCATGCTTGGTAGTCTGATCGTTATTCTGCTGGTCATCTACGGCAGTTACCTCGCTCTATCCTTCTGCCGCTTGAGAGATCGTGCATATAAGACGAAGCTTCCCTGTATTAGCTTCCCCATCTCCGGCCTTAATCTTTTCTTTCTGGCCCTCTTTGAGACTCGCATGGTCCCATATCTCGTGAACGCCTGTTTTTCATCCAGCCTGGTCGATCATATCAATAATAATGTGTTCAAGTACCGCTGGACTGTAAAAGATCGTTTCTGCAAGAGATATGGAGGGGTTTACATGCATGTCACTCCAACTACTTTAACATGTATGGTATCCGATGCTACTGTAGCCTACCAGATCTGCACATCTCGGCGGAGCTTTACCAAGCCGCTTCATCTCTATGGTATAGCCTTTACTCTGATGTTTGGGGTATCCAGTACTAACGCTTAAAAGAGTCCATAGCCATATATGGCCCAAATGTAATCACCGTGAGGCACCTACATATCATTTATTCATCCTAATAGCAATTGTGGCACAAAACGTCTGCTGACAGGTTTTAGTTAGAAGGCTCTCAGTGGGCTCATCATCGCCGCTGTACGGCAATGACTTTCAATGAGAAGAACAATGCCTTAGTTTGGGAGGAGTCCATTCGACAAACAACAGAGATGGTACAACATTGGATACAGCAACACTCGCAAAATCCACATGAGTTTGTCTTGACAGATGCTCGAGAAGACATTTTAAAGTTGACTCTCAATATCATTTGCAGTGTTGCATATGGGGTGAAGCTTCCCTTTAAACCAATCCAACGGATCACAGCCGACAGCACGGGGGGTCTGTTCAGGGATGCCACGACACCTCCCCCGGGGTATCACTTTACGTTCCGATCTGTCATGGAATATATGAACAAGAACCTTATCACAGTTTTCATGGCCAACAGTTTTTTGCCTAAGTGGCTTTCACGGGCTGCAAAACCGTATTTCAAGAAAGATTTTGATGCATTCTATGACCTTCATCAATATCTACAGGCTTTAGTATCAATAGCCGAGACGAAAAAACCCCACGATCACAACTTGCTTGAAGGACTATTAGATTCCAGACGTACGGGAGAGCACCATGTACGCTATAACCAGGGGCTCTCGGACTCGGAAATACTTGGAAACCTGTATATATTCATGATTGCTGGCCATGAAACTACAGCCACGACTCTGCGGTTTGCACTTGTACTCCTTGCTTTGCACCAAGATGCGCAAGATTATCTTTATGATGGGATCCGTCAAGCGACATACGATGAACCCGCAAGCCCCAGTGAGTGGGATTATTCCAGTGTATATCCTAAGCTAGTCAGCCCGCTATGTGTGATGGTAAGTTACGACTTCGTCAACGCTTTATATAGATAGCAAATACTGAACACTGAAACCTTTCTCAGCTTGAGACCCTTCGAATGTTTCCACCTGTGGTGTCTGTCCCTAAGTGGACAGGCGAGACCCCTGTTGACATCATATACAATAACCAGTCCTACCTCCTTCCTCCAGGCGTATTGGTCAGTCTCAATCTTGGCGGGATGCACTATTCGGAGGAATATTGGGGACCGAACGCAGGTGTGTTTGATCCTAAAAGATGGGATAAACAAAACAAGGAGAGTTTCCTCGCGCAAAATGATGGCATAGAGGGCCTGTTTGGTCCGGGCCTAGAGTACGATACTATCCACCGGCCTGTACGAGGGTCATTCCTCCCATTCAGTGACGGCTCGCGCGCCTGCATGGGCAAGAAATTTGCTCAGGTTGAGATTGTCATAGCATTGACTACCATATTTCGAGAGTACCGTGTCGAATTAGCGAAGGTTATTGAGCATGAGACTCACGAAGATATGTGCCAGAGAGCAGAGAAAGTCCTGCAGGAGAGTTTGGCTTTTCTCACGCTCTCGATGCGAGACGAAGTGCCGTTGTTGTTTCGAAAGAGAAGCTCTGACTGAGCTATTACCACGTAGCTGAGAGTATCTAGTTCGGATATTTTGATTAATCAATTAGTCGAGTCATAAAATGGGTGGTTGGCTTCAATGACTGGAAGATAGCTCATTATACGATACTCTGAGAGTGAACAAACCGATTGTCTGGAGAATAGCAGCATCTAGGGTAAATCCCAGTGAAACCACATGGAGAAGGAAATTTCGTGAATAATTACCATTCAAGGTCACTGAAAGAAATGATGAGACAAATGTGGGAATGTCGCAAGTGGCTTTCACGGAGCCAAGAAAGTCCCGCAGCCCTAAATCAGGGGTCGAAGAGGCGCAGCAAGGCACCTTGTATCCTTTGCCTTAAATTTTCAAATAGAATTCAGTCTATATTAACAATAATGCTTTTTGATCGAATGATAGCTCGGAAGATAGCCGAGCTTACTGAAGATAACCGAGCCAAGTTTACTTATTCTGTTCTCCACCTATAACGGAAACCATAAACCCGGTACAGCAGAGTAAGGTTATGTGTATTGTCTACTTACTATGTGTCTTATTGTTGTTGTTCATGATATTATATTGCTATTGTTGTCATTATAGTTCGTTTGTGAGAAAAGGACTGCGTGGGGACAAGGGTTTTATGGATAGGCTCCGGCATAAAAACCTCACTTGCTATAGCCACATGAGTACTAGGCACATTTATTCTTTCAAAAATGGCTGAACTGCGCCCTTCCTTCAGTATCTACTGTAACCAAGCTATATCAAATCAAGAGTTTCTGTGACCAATATGGACCCGTTGATTCTGTGCTAAATACTTTGCTCATATTGCCTCTATTCGAACATTGTCACCTTCTATATCTGGTAAGTCTTTCAGTAGCGGTGTCCAATCCCATTCATAAAAGGTCTTATTTCTTATTTCTTATGTGCATCAGGGTCCAGCTTTAGCGAAGACTTAGTTGGTTCTCTTTATTGTGTGGCCCCCTAGTTGCTTGGCAGTTGGTCTCAAAGCCAGTCAAATATGTCAATGGGAAAGGTGCACAACTAGTCATTCACTCTCGTTTGTGGTTGGGCTTACGGTATCTGACCCAAAACAAAGATCGCGCTGATGTGGAGGAGGTCCAAGGGATCTGCAAATTTCTTCTCGTCCATGGGATGCTAACTTGATAGTCCGAAACATGCATATTATTTTGTAAATGGTTCCTTCGAATCAAATGGTCACTGCCACTGTGTTCAGGAGTTGAGTGGGACACAGTGGCCCTTCAGTTAATGCGCTATGCTTTAGGGGAGGGGTTGATATAAGACTTGTTTGTAGGTCTTGTCAATATCAAGGCCAGTCAAAACCCAGAAACATCTGAGGTGGTTGCTACCATTATGCTAGGCTTACAATCGTGGTTTGTGCGAAGGGTCCGAAATGCCCTCACTGCTTTGTGGATATTCATATGGCTACACCCTCTCTTGTCTTTCATTGCTATTTATTTAATGACCTACTCTATCTCCTTATTCCAATCATTTTCTGGATTTTCTGCCAACTTAGAAGCCCATTCTCTCTCTCTTGCGCACTTCTCTCCTTCCTATGTCACGGCATTGAATGAGTCCATCAGCCTCGGAAAGCCCATACAGTTCAACACCACCCATAACACCAACCCTACTTCTATCCCTCGAATTATTCACCGAACATTCAAGTCCAAAGACATCCCTTCGGAGTGGAAGTACAGCTTCGAGTCCTGTGAACAACAAAACCCAACATACGAACAATACTTCTGGACTGACGAGTCCGCCCGAGATTTCATTGCAACCCACTTCGACTGGTTCATCCCCACCTACGATGCCTACCCATATAATATACAACGCGTCGATGCCATCCGATACTTCTTACTGTGGCATTATGGAGGAATCTACATCGACATGGACATCGCCTGTCGTCGACCCCTGGATCCACTGCTAGAATTTTCAGCATGGCTGCCCAAAACCCAGCCCTACGGAGTGAGCAATGACTTGATGGCCAGCGCCCCCGGCCATCCGTTCATAACCAAGCTCGCGTTGGGTCTGCCCGACTACAACAGGTTCTACCTGTCCAAGTACATCACTGTTTTCTTCACAACGGGACCGATGTATGTCAACCATATTCTAACGCAGTGGTTCCAGAAGACCCGACACGGTCCCGAGGTGCCCATTTCCATCCCCCATGGCGTGACAATACTACCGTCCATGATGTACGATAGCACGGCCTACTCTTTCTTTGGACATACTCAGGGTTCAACCTGGCATGGAAGCGACGTAGCGGCGGTCAGTTACCTTTGTCGACACTGGCGGGAATTTACATTAGGTGCCATGGCCTCGTTGTCCCTAGTTTTGGCTATCTACACTCTGCGGATCAGACGGCGAACAGTAGATTATTCGCTTTTGATAAACAGGCTCGACGAAGAAGCTAATCACTGGGCTCGATATTAATGGTTTTGGTTAAATGCGATACATGGGTGGTTTGGCGTTTTGCTGGGATCTTCGATTATTCTCTCCCTTTTCACGCGTGGAGTGCGAAGCTTTTCCTTTGTACATATAGACTTCGAATGGATATATTGAACTTAGAATATTCTACTTTTTACAGTCTTCAGAAATGATAATGGTATACTATACTGAAAAAGGGCTTTCATGGACAGGATAAACATAAACCCAGGATAGAAGATACAGTACTAGTCAACACTACATATTCTAAACCACGCACTGCAAACTAAATCAGTAAAAGCTTCTACCAAAATCCTGGAACACATCTGCTTAGAATCTTCAGATATTCTCTTTGTTCACGATGAATGAAGTGGACCCCAAATTCCATGTTGAATAAACACGTGTGGGTCAAAGTACCCTCGAACCATGAAACCGACCCAGGCTGTGCGGGAATAAACCCTCTCCTGCTGCGCCTCCGAACCATCCCCATGAAACACCTACGAGCCAGTTTGGCATTGTACAAGCTTGTTTCGGATGCAAATTAAGCCTTTGAAGTCCGCGTTCATTGAGCTTCATTGTTCTATAGCCCATGTGACCTTCATCTTTGGCAAAGTTACACAGCTTAAAAATAACAGAGTAGCCCTAAATAAACACAACAGCGCTCGGTTCATTGTCTTGGACGGAATAGTTCAAGGCACTAGTTAACTTTCTAACCCCAAAGATACACAACCTATTCTCAGAACCAAACCCTTGAATGAACTGACAGACCTCAATTAGGGAAAGCGTACGAAATCCACGAAGAACCTGAAAACGGTAAATCTAACTTGATGTGAAGCGAATGTCACTGCCAAGCTTCACGACGATTCTGCCTTGATCCACTCCCATCGGTCCGGTGCACGGCTCGTCTGCCTTACCAGCATTTTTTACAACTTTGTGGGAATCTCTGGCTTCCAGCCACCGAGGGAGTTATCAAACTTCTGGATGTTTCAGGTGCTTCTATGCTCCACACTCGTGGTCGGAGGAATCTAAATTCCGCTGGCTCGTTTACTCGATGTGGAATGTGGCCGGAGTGGAGCTGAGGGTTGCTAACTTGCCTCGTTCAGGTGTTGATAGGGGAGCTAATGTGTTGGGATGTATTCCTACGATGGAGACCCTGGAGCCAGGGTTAAACATAATGGCAGTGCATGGTTTATCTCACTTGCTAGGTTCATGCAACCTCACTCTCTGCCAATTACATACAACAAATTATCCGCTACAGAGACCCTGCATACTGAACGTTACTTCCAGTGTCCACAGGTTCGGAATATTACGCTTTAGCTCCGGACTCCGACTCACTCTCGGGGAGAATAGCATGTTACTGAAATGGTTGAGGCAGTACCCTCTACATTGAGATACCTTTCGAAACCTCGGTTTATGCTCGGACATATTAGATTGTCGACTCCATATGATCACCACATAATCAACCAATACATAAGCCCACTGATGAATCCACCCTGTTCCTCTCCTGTCCATACCCTGCGGCCCTTCGGAAGTCCGTCGAGGTGACTACTCCGGCGGTGTGATGGAAAGCACACCGGGTGGGGATTAGTAGGGTTACAGTCGATTTAGTCCACATCTTGACGGGTCCAAGTCTGCCTTGCCCCGAGACTTGAAGGACAGAAGGACAGGCACGATGGTATCATATGATAGGTTCGCTCTTTGCCCCTGAATTGTATGCCTATGCGAGTGTAAGAAGCAGTCTCTTGGGTGTGGTGTGCTGGACGGGCATGTGCAGTTATGGGGTTGTAGCATTTTGTACGTAAGGGTTTGCTTGGTCCATGGCGCAATTTGTTGTGGATTGATGGTGTTTCCCAATAGTATGCTGTAGCCCTGGGCTATTAGCAATGCCCTCGTCTAGCTTTCTTCCTAATGTGACGATTCGCGGTTCAACGGACCGTTGAGAGTAGATGCCGTGGGTGAGAGGTAGATTTAGGGATCAAATTCTGCACTCATGAAATTCTAGCATCCCTTGGTCACTCATGTTCGCCTCGCTCCCTTTCAATCTGTGACGCTCCATTCTGCAGCAACATCATTACAAATCTCCTGACATACATTATCCTTTTCGTAACCTTCTCCTCGGCAGGTATCTGGTCTTTTGGTACTATCCCCCTGTTCTGTTTGAGTATATCCTATATTTCTTCCCTTTCAAACACCTTTTGACTATTGGGTTACCACTCCATCTTGTCTTTAAACAGACTGGAGTATCTATCTATCAGTTCAGTGTTGTTAGGAGTCTACGTTCTAGTCTATGTGTTTCAAGTCCCCAGCGCTGATCTCTCTGATTGAGATGAAAATTTCGCTCCATTTCGTTGACACTCTGCTGACATGATTTGATGACGAGGCATGACAGAATGACCCATAATATGTTCCTATCGACCTTGAGCCACGACCCTCGCGATCAGACTCGTCACACATATGTACCTCGTTGGCACTTAAAGCTTCTGTCGATGTTCCCTTGCGATATGCGAAACAAACTCGAGGTCAGGCGTAGCCGGTACAGACCATGATGCCTCCAATATCCAAGATATGAATCCACACTTCTCAACGTTGCAAAACGTGTATATGGTAAGGAACCCATATCACTACTCACCAAGCAGATGCTCACTCTTTCAGTAAGCAATAAGTGCTGACTCTGCCACGGTTAACCAACAGCTTCGAACAAGCCACATGCTGTTCCGAAAATAAAGCCAGGTCCACTATCAGCATCCTTACACGATATTATTTGATGTCCGTTCTCCGACTCTCCGGACGCATCTACGCGCCATGCCAGACGCTAGAAAGCATGGCTCATCGCATTAAATTATGCCCGGGTGATATATCTCGGGAGTCGGCAAAAGGGTTTCAGGAAGTTGGGGGCCAGGCTTGGCCTACCTCATACGGTGCGTCCTCGATCAATGATAATGAGCCAAGAGAAGGCTGGCTCATGAGTAAGTAGGGCACGATACCCTATCAGACCGGGCGTATGAGCAACGGTCTAAGGATTGCGGATGACAGCCCCAGACAACCTACTTGGCGTACACTATGCCAAGGTGGTTATATTATTTACTGGCAATGCATGCATTCATCGGTACAATTGTTTCATCGCACCACTGCAGCATCGCCACAAAACCGTCGCCAAAGCCACTAGCGACCTGGACATCAACGGGTGGTCATTGCCATATGCCCTAAAGTGGATAAATCGATCATCGCGAACTAAGTAGCTGCCCAAGAGAAGACCAGACACATATAAACAGGCAAACCTGACAGCTGGGAATCTCCATATCACTCACGTTCAATCTAACTATCACTGCTTCCATCTAATGAAGAATCTATTTACCTGCCCAAGTCCAACGACAAACTAGCCCAAAATGCTCGCCAACACACTCAGCATCAGCCTCACCCTGTCCCTGCTCCTCCCCATCGGCCTAACCGCCGACACCTCCCTCTCAAACGACATCGTAGGCTGCAGGGAAGCATCCTGCCCCAGCTCCAACGGAAACTACCACTGCACGGTCGGCCAGAACAACTTCACAGACGTCGGCCTCGCCCGGATCCCAGACGTGCCATCCCCCCTCAACGGCCTGTCATGGGTCAAGGGCGTCAGCGTAGAAGACAAGGGACGGATCGACAAATCCGAGCAAAACCGCCAGATAAAATCAACATACTACCTAGGCACGCCATCCAACCTAAACACCACGTCGCTGAACGGATGCGCCGTCTTCTTCCACGACGCGCTATCCAAGCAGTTCCAGCAACCAAAGTCCCTCACCAGCAACGGCACCGACAGGGCCAACACAACAGACATCCCCGCGTCCTACGGCACCTGCCCAGACGTCATCGACCAGAGATGCATCGACGCCCTGCAGAAGCGCGCGCAAGACGTCGCCCGCAACGGCACCTCCTGCACCGCACTATTCCAGGACCTGCGTCGCAGCTCGCTCGACGAGTGCAGCGCCCTCACCCGTACCGGCCTGGGAAACTTCACCGTCACCCCACTCAACGAGTCCGCGCCTCTCACTCAGTCCCGGAACTCCTCGTCAGACTGCTGGCCTGTCCTTCCCAAGTCTGACAATCTAACCCAGATCACCGACCACACAGTCATGGTACATACCCCTCTCTTTCCCTTCCAAATCCACATCCACATCCACACAATAATACACCATACAACCAAAGAAACAATACTAACAAAAGAACAAAACCAGACAAACGGCACAGCAACAGCCCTAACCAGCCAACTCTACAAAATAACCCCCATCCTCACCGTCTTCTTCCCGGCCAACGGGAGCAACAGTCTAGTCGACAGCCCTAGTTCGCAGCTCACCTGCCTCAAAGCAGTCCACGCGGAGGATCTCGACGCCGACGACGCCGACGAGAACTCGGCTTCTTTGCTCTCGTCTAATTTACTCGGTGGCATTTTGGTTGCGGCTTTGGTTAGCATGATTTGAGAGGTTTGGTTTGTGTTGTTAGATTGTATATACCTAGTAGATTTATTTTAGTGTTGAATGGGTTTTGGGTATTGTTTGTTCAAGGTGTGATTATGGTTTTATGGTATTTTTATGTTAATGTAGAGATGCAATTACTGATTGCAATGTATTTAATTTTCTAGTTGTTTGATTCGTGTTCATAGAAGATCGGCAGTTTGGTCTATTTATAGGATCGCGTATCCGGGGTATCCGGTCAAGTCGACCGTATGGTCTACAAATTCGATTGCAATAATATTACGAATGTTACGATTGTTTAAGATGAACATGAAAGAAATCTATTGGACACTATTTTTAAAAAAAATCTACCGTCGTATAGTACACCAAGATAGTTCATGTGATCAATCTATTTGGAGATCTCAACACCGCCGGTGGCGCCCAAGACACGCTTGATGTCACCGTAGATGGCGAACTGACCAGCAGTGAGGGTACCGACCATGAAGAGACGGGCACCGATACCGGCGTAGCTGCCGCGGAAGCCGAGCTCCTTACCGATCTTGGCGAGACGAGAGATGGTACCCTCACCAGGCTCACCGGGGGTCTTGTTGATCTTGCTCAGCATGGTGTCGGCGGGCTGGGAGACGAGGGCGGCAGCGAAACCAGCAATGAGACCAGAGCCAAGGTTGATACCAGTCTTAGCACCGTCGGAGAGGGTTTCCTTGTCAACAGAGCGGTAGATAGCCTCGGAGACCTTCTCGAAGACGACGAACTTGGACATGGTGTAGGGGACCCTGTTTTCAAGTTAGCTTTTGTCACCTTCCCTTTTTTTGACATGTTTCTGGGTGTTTGGGATACTTACTGCTTGAAGAGAATGGGACCGAATCCAGAGTAGAAAGCACCGACACCCTCGTGCTTGAGGATCTTAGTGAAACCGGAGAGGAGACCAGTGGCGAAAGTGGGCTGAGAGACGAGACGGATACGGGTGGCTTCAAGAGGGCAGAGGGCGATATCAGCGAAGAACTCGCCGGCGGCGGAGGAGGCAAGGTAGACAGCGGTGCGGTTGTTGGAGGCAGTCTCGTAGCCGAGCTGGTTGATGCATTGCTGCTTGAAGAATTCGTAACCACCGAACTTGAAAGCACCCTGGAGGAAGTAACCGGCGGCGGTAGGACCGAAACCAGTGAGGAGAGCGCCAGCACCCTCGTTGGCAATGACCTGACGGAAACCACCGATCATACCACGGTTGTAGGTAGCGGGGTCAAGCTGGATACGAGTCTTGACGCTGGACGCGATATCAGCAAAGGTGATTCTCTGGGTGTGAACATCGGAGGCGCATCGGCGGATGAGAGGAAGGGCAGCAGCATCATCATCATCGTCATCGTGTTGGGATGCGACGAGGCGAGGGCGAGTTCATTTGATCCTCATATTGAGACAAGAATTGAAGGAACTTACACATCGACAGGAGTGAGAGCTCCGTGGGTGACGGAGCAGCAGACAGCACCGGCGAAAGCGAACTTGGAGTAGAGCTGAAGACCGCTGGGAGCAGCGGGGGCGACCTTGGCGTCAGACATTATAAATATGAAAATACAGACTCTGCTCTAAAACAACACAAAAAAAGAGGAGTGGGGAGATTGGGGGCGAGATGTAAGCAATTGATGCTTTTTTTAAGAGGGTTAGTAGGAAATGAAGGATTTGAGAAAAGAAAATTGAACCGGGATGTGAAAGGGATGGAATTTCTCGGCACTAGTGACCCGAAAACTTTTCGCGGGCCAATTGCCTTGTTGACGCCACTTAATCCGATCGCCCGGCCAACTATTTCAACAATAAAATATAGTTAAAAAATATTTAAAAATTCTTAAAAGAACTTTTAAAATATATAGGAAAATAGAAAAATACAACAATAATATTAAATACAATTAAACTAAATTAAACTAAATCATAACAATAATTATAGAATAAGAATTAGAATGATGATTAAGAAATGTGTTTGATACGTGTCCCGTGCAATGACGCCGCTTCTGATAAGTCGGGTATTCTAGCCTCAGGCAGAGATCACTCTCACCTCTTTTCCAGACGATGTCATTAGTCCCGCTTCTGATGCGTGATGAACACCTCAGGCATCTTATGTATTCTGATTGGTTCTTGAATCTCCGTCTAATTTTAGTCGATTTAAAGTTAAGTCACCGCAACGATCCAGTCCATCAACAACCCCATAATGCTCTCTCATATGCACATAGTTGATCGTTTCCATCCTCAGGAAAGGATCCACTATTTAACCATTGGCAGGTCGCGCTTTATTCTTTTACTCTCAGAGTCCTTATTCCGACCAGGAATTCATGGAGAAAATCACCAACAGAAACAAACAGAAAAAGCATTATCCTAGAACTAATCACTAAATAGTTCCGCGTTCTATAATCAACAAGCGCGGCACCCGTCTGTGCGGAACTCACTGAGTTGGAGACAACCAACGCTCTGTCCGCAGAATTCATTGGAGTCCTGACTTGTATAGTTGTATTGCATAACTAGCTGCCCAAGAGTTGATACGTCCATTGAGATGCAACCGCACAGGATGACACATCTGTTTTTTTCTAAATATTTCCGCCGATTCATCTGGCATATTGTATGGGCAACTTTTCTTCCCATCTTCGCATCTTATGTCGGACCTTCCTAGACATCTCTTCCTAATCCACCCATGTCATTCATTCTATCGTGGTGCGATCCTAAACAGAGGCAGGAACGCCGAAAATGGAAGAAAATCGAAAGTCAGTCTCTTAATGTTTGGATTTGGCGAATGAGGACGAAAGAAAGAAGGAATAAATGAAAGAAAGAAGAAAAAAACTAACATACAAACAGAAGAAGCGAGAAATCTAGACAGACTCCCGTCGTGGAATACCCCTGACAATTCACTAATGTTACAAGGATTCGAATGGCACGTACCAAATGACCAAAGACATTGGCAACGCCTTCGTCGCGCGTTGCCGGATTTAAAATCGATCGGTGTCGATAGAATCTGGATTCCGCCGGCATGTAAAGCGACGTCACCCTCTGGGAACGGTTACGATATCTATGATCTATATGATTTGGGGGAGTTCGAGCAAAAGGGATCTCGAGCTACTAAATGGGGCAACAGGGAAGATTTAAAGGCGTTCGCATCCTCCGCGCGGCATTTTGGAATTGGGATCTATTGGGATGCAGTCTTGAACCATAAGGCTGGTGCGGATTACACAGAACAATTTCCTGCGGTCAAAGTGGATCCGATAGGTATGCTCAGTGTGTAGTCCTGGAGGACAAGATATTTTTAACGGTCTGGCTGACCGAACCAGAGCGCAATACAGTTATCTCCCCTGCAGATGATATTGAAGGTTGGGTGGGATTCAATTTCCCGGGACGGGGCGACTTATACAGCTCAATGAAGTACCATTGGTACAATTTCAGCGGTGTTGACTGGGACGAAACTAAGAATGAAAAAGCGATTTACAAGATCAATCATAAAGCCTGGGCGGACGATGTTTCTCACGAGAATGGAAATTACGACTATCTCATGTTCGCTGACTTAGACTATGCTGATCCAGATGTTCAAAATGATGTTCTCCAATGGGGTGAGTGGTTAGGAAAGCAGCTGCCTCTCCATGGAATGAGATTAGATGCGGCCAAGCACTACTCGGCTGAATTTCAGAAGAAATTTATTAATCACTTGCGCGCCACTGTCGGACCGCAGTATTCTTTCATTGGAGAATACTGGAGCGGAGATCCCAAGATCCTTTTGTACTATTTGCAAAAGATGGATTACCAGCTTTCTTTATTCGATGCGCCTCTAGTTGGCCGGTTTTCAAGGATATCGCGGACAGGAGGAGCAGACCTTCGTGAGATCTTTGATAATACACTTGTTGGGATTAAGCCTGAGCATGCGATTGTAAGAACAGCTTTTGTCCCCTTTTGTTTAACTATGCTACATGCTTATTTCTGGAAAGACTTTCGTTATGAATCACGATACGGTGAGTCACAGTGTTCAAATCATAAATTTGGCCATCCTAGCAGTTTAATAACGTGTCCTATAGCAACCAGGCCAATCGCTTGAGGTAAGAGATACTCACTGTGATTGACTTATATTCTTGGTCCTCGATTGGACATTTTAACATGTTGAAACAGGCACCGATTCCATCGTTCTTCAAATCTTTCGCATATGCCTTGATTCTTCTCCGTAATCAAGGACAACCATGTATCTTCTACGGAGACCTTTATGGGATTAGACGCGGTGTTAAGCACTCAATGATTCCTGCGTGCGACGGGAAGCTTCCTATACTCGCACGCGCCCGTAAACTTTACGCATATGGGGAGCAGTGCGACTATTTTGACCAACCAAACTGCATCGGTACATATTTCAACTCCAATTTGTACACATCCGCTTAGCGCCCAGCTAACGATACCAGGTTTTGTACGCTACGGCAACGCACGACACCCGTCTGGCCTAGCATGTGTTATGAGCAACGGTGGCGCATCTGAAAAGCGCATGTTTGTCGGCCGATGGCATGCTGAGGAGCGATGGACAGATATTCTAGGATGGCATTCAAAGAGTGTCACCATAGATAAGCGAGGGTACGGAGTCTTTCCTGTTGGTGCCATGAGAGTCAGTGTTTGGGTAAATGCTTTCGCGGAAGGGAGGGAACACCTCCGAAACCAGTTGTAGGTGCTTAAGGGGCCCCGTCGTATTCTCTAAACTAACAGATGGTTTAACAGTAATGAAAGAATATACCAGTACTAGTTGGCTTACATACGTTTTGCCTTATAATTACGTGAGACCACGAACATCCTGTTGTTCACTCTGGTCTTTGATTTATGAAGATTGCGGAGAAGGGACTAATCAGGATATATTTAGACACCGAGTATTCTCTGCTCGTATATGTGGCGATGTCAGTCTTTGGTGGGCTTACTAGTAACGCCTGAAGTGAGAACTTGTTTATAATCTAGAGCATATTCCGATAGAACTAACTTTATGTAGGCTAGACTAGAATTTAGGTAATGGCTCAACCAGCCCTGCCTGGGTGGTACAATTACACATAGTAACCTCTTGAATCTATCGAAATTAAGTTTGACTTGAAGGGTCAGAATCGTCGCTACCCTTCTGCGCCAGTCTGAGGTAGGCTTCTAGTCAATCTAGCCGGTACTCACTAACTACTAAGAGCTCGGTCTTTCAGAGTGTGGCTGAATGATCATTAAGACATTTGACTAAGATATAATGGCCAACCTTGGCTACACGATCGTGTATTGCGAAGTCCATGTAGCTCGGTGTCTCGAGTTGCTATGCTCAGATACTCGGAAAGACGGTCGATGTTAGATGTCTACAAGGCGAACCTCGTCCATACTGGGTTATGCTTTCTTCGAAATGCCAAAACCTCACAATAAAGTGTTGACGATTTTGATCGAGTCGATGCCGTGATTGAATGTCTTCCTGGTATGACAAGTACTTACTGCACGCCAATGCCAGAAACGCCAAATTGGCTTATCTTGAGCGATTCCAGCACCTTCTACCGCGTGTACGGGAGAACCCTCTACACTCTACGTTATGTCTATTTGTCTAATGGGTTGGACAGCTGTTCCCAGAGTTAGTTGGTCTATCCTCACACTAAGTTGCATGTCATTCGGTGCAAGACATTTGTTGAAGTTCATGGGCATGGTCAATTGCTTAGCTGACGCCTAGACCTAGGTACGAAACATTCTCAGCTCGCGTTCTATCTGCGTCCACTTGTACACAAAGTGCTTTAGGCGCTGTATCGCCCTTTGCGACGAAGGCAACTTTTGGTTGTCTTGGGTTCAACTAGGTTTACATCCTTCTCGCCTGAGTCTCGCGTTCACCGTGATTTTTTCGTTCCCATCCATTACAGCAACCGCATCAGGATTCAGGAAAAGTAGCGCATCGGGAGATTAAGCGGCTAAAGGCGATAAGTTCTCGGGGGTGACTGGAGGAAGTGGAAAAGTTGACTAATGCAACTTGCGTTTAACCTAACGATTTAGAGAGACAGCGGTGCTTTACTTCCTGAAATTAATGGGGTCCAAGCTCCATCGACTAACAAACTCCGAAATGGGTTTTTAATTTTCAGGGAAAAATCAGAGTAAGGAAAGAAAAAGAAAAAGAACCGTGTCGGTCATATTCAACTCAACGTGCATGAACTCAGTTACTATTAATATGGCCGATCGGCTCGATCATGCTGAGATCATACTGCATATTGAGGCTGGGTTGTGTGGCTAGTTTGAAGAGAATGTCGGAGATAATAATAGAGCCTTGGAGAGGGGTTCATAGCATTCTCGGAAGTGTGATTATTCGTCAAGCGAAAGCAATGCCCCTTGTTGTTGCATATTGAGGAGCCAATCCAAATGCACCGGCGCGGATGATTTACAATCTAACCTTGACACCGTCGATTTTACCTACAACTCATTTATTTTCTTTCCTCACTTCCCCCTTCTCATTTTAACTCCGGATGTCCTTTTTCTTCGCTCTTTTCTTGAAGATTCGTATTCTACGAACCCCCCCTAATGTCTTGTGTACCAACCTTTATCTGAGGTTTAGGGTGCTGTCCTTCGTTTATCAGCATCCAGCAACTTCGTCAACCCCCTGGATAGTAATCGGTTAATTTTTAATACCCTGAGAGTATTGATTCCAATACTACTAATACAACTAACAAGTTCCCACCATACAAAATTTGTGAAATATCACAGTTCAAATCCCGACAAAACATAAAGCTGGTTTTACGGCCAGTTGGTGGTTGTGTAAAGCAGACAACACGATCAATGAATTCGCCTCAATACCAGGAGCTCGGATATGTCTCACATGAGCAACCAACAGAAGAATGTGAGGCGGTGCGCTCGACATGGACTTGGTTGGCCTGCTTATCATCAAATCTGATAATCGTGGGGTGCGTTAGCTTTTCTTCACCAATCTGACCCGACGCCTAAAATCTGACATGGCGACGGTAAAAGGTTTTTAGTACTTCCTTTGGCATTCCACGACACTGCAGAAACCACTCATGTGGATGGCACAGGCACGGTCGTGGCAGCATTGACCTTGCTCGGGTGCGCATATGGCCTGTCTTTGCTCTTGTTCTGCGCCCAGCACCATCAGCGTGTATATTTACTTCATTCTATCTTCCTGTGGGTCCTCAGTAATATTGATACTTGATGCATCTCTTGACCGATCTCAATCTTACCATGACACAGACCTTGTTTATTCTCGAACCTCCTTGGACTGTTAAACGTGGCACTCAATATTATCGGTCGGGGTTTACTTCCTGTCGGCAACTTGGGAATAGTGGGTCTGGTCCTGGCTTCTGTCTCTGCAATGCTGTACGCCTTGGGTGCATTATGGGTCTACGGGCGAGGCATCGCTAATGAATTCCACGCGGACGGGTCCGGGTCCGAACCTGCCACAGCTCTCCTGACCGAAGAAGAGATGCAACGACAACAGCTTCTCCGGCTCTTGCAGGAGAAAAAGAGTAAGAAGAAGCTGAGTCCGAAGATGATTCAGAAAACCTACAAGGTCACCGTTCCTGAACACATTAATCCAGGGAAGGGGTGGAATTCCTTCATGCCACCTCCTCGGGATGATGGTTACTATAGGTGACCATCGAAAAGAAAAGATTAGTTTAGAAATCCTTAATACATTATGACAGGTGCTTTTCAATCACATCAACCTTTCGCAATTTTCCATCGGATGGAAAGAGTATAAAGAGATAAAGAGAGTGGACCAATCAGGTTACGTGCCTTCGAATTGCCGAGGCTAGATATAGATATTTATCCTCTTATAGTCGCGGATGAAATGTAAGCTGTATAATGCACTTCACATGCGCTTATAAAGCTGGATGATTGTTTGATAAAAGTAGGCACAAGAAGGATAAAACACTTACCGAACAAAGGCTCGGCATCGCGTCATCCGAACTATAGGAAAAGGGAAAAAAGGGAAAGTAAAAGAAACGATAAAGAAAAGCCTCGGCTTTTACCCGATTAGGAATTCTTTGCCCCGTGGCCGCCAAAAGGGCGATCATCCACACCCTCCGGATAGGAAATCCCTCAAAACTCCCACTCCTCTCCTAAATCATTAACCTAACTTTTCAGTAACTTCCCTGTCTTTGCGCTCCATCTATCAACCATGTCGAAAATGACCACCCTTTTTGAACCCCCTCCGTTGGATCCGTCCAAAGCGCCTGTCGAGAACGTTTTAGAGTTAACCCCCGTGGTCGACATTGGGCCCGTATGTCGACTCTCCTGTTCGTTTCTTTTTTTTTTATCACTATATTCTAATCTTTTATTCCTCGGATAGGATGTTTTTACCAATACTCGTCCTCTCTGGCACCCTCCTGGAGCGCGGGGTATCTACGGAGGAGCGGCGATCGCTCAGTCGCTTGCCGCGGCGATGCGAACGGTACCGGCCGATTTCGCCGTCCATAGCATGCATTGTTATTTCGTCCTCGCCGGCGATTCCGAGATGCCTTTCCTTTACCATGTCGAACGTGTACGCGATGGAAGAAGTTTCATAACCCGAACCGTTCAAGCCCGGCAGCGCGGTCGGCCCATTTTCACCACTACGTTAAGTTTCAGCAAACATAACAGCGGTGGGAAGAAGAGACTCGAGCATGCGACACCGAAGCCAGATATTGCGCTGCCAGATGAGCCGGGTGCAAAGAAGGGATTCGATGAGACTGGTGGTGGACCCTTTGAGTCGCAGAAGGCGGGAATTGTGAATCGTATGTAGTCACCTACCTTTGTCATACAGTATCATTTGCGTTTGGTGGTATATCCCTGCTGACTTGACCAGGGCAATCCTCCCAGCCTGAAGACAAGCGAATCCGGCGATTCATGCGGGCACGAGGTCGAATCTCCGAAGCCGGGGGCCACCATGCCCATCTGTCTGCTCTCGCCTACGTAACCGACAGTTATTTCATCGGGACCGTGTCCCGAGTTCATGATATCCCCCGATTTGCTTCGCCGGCCGAGCTCAAAGCAGCGTTGAAGGCGCTGAAGAACCCATCGGACCTCGATGACGAAGATATTTCGCGTGCACTCAAGGAGTTGAAAGAAGAAGAGGCCGCGGAATTACGGCGGAAGTTGGAAGGGGCCCTCAGTCTTGCTGAGGATCCGAAGCATAAGGAGGAACACAAGGAGGTGGGCATGATGGTCAGCCTTGATCATTCGATTTACTTCCACAATCCCTGGGCGTTCCGGGCGGACGAATGGATGCTCACGGAGATGGAGAGTCCGTGGGCTGGCGAGGGAAGAGGCTTGGTCCTGCAGAAGATCTGGTCCAAGGATGGCACCTTGATTGCCACATGCACACAAGAGGTATGTTCCCCCTTTGTCATTCGTTGATTGCCTCTCGGTCTTGTTCCTCAAAATGCACGCCACTAATGCAGAGAGTTTTGGAATAGGGCGTCGTAAGATTAAAGCAGGATGAGCCTCCTCGAGCCAAGATATAGAGGGACTGATTTTTTTTTTTTTTTCCTTGTGTCATTCTTTTGCATGTTAATACCCTTTTCTTACATTACGGTACATAATTTGCTTTTGCAGTTGCACTTTTAGAATAGAGCGGATATACTTGATTTTCTTTTCTTTTTGGCACATCTTCTGTGTCACACTTTGGTTGCATATTTTAGTTGCATATACATTGGTCACCTGTGTCAATTTCCCACCATGCCCTAATCTCGTTTTCTTCTTATTTTATTCCATTCTGAGTATATATAAAGTGTACATACAACCCTGTGAAGGGACTTTTTTTTTTTTTATTCTTCAATTCTTGTTTATATTGAATTATTGATTGGTTTATATTCATGAATTAGTATAGCATACAGGTTGTCATGCAGTGAAATGTGACAATTGGTCGTCAAAAGAAAAGAAAAAGAAAAACAGAACAAGAGATGAAAGCATATCAAACGCTTTTCACAATGAACAAATCAAAAAGCCGCCCGAACCAGTTTTATGCCCCAGATGCAAACCAGACCAACATAAAAAACAGAAACGGAAAGGATCAATAATACAATACAAGAGTGTCTTTCGACCAAACTTACACTTCCATCATCTCTGGCTCCCTCTCCTTCTCTTTCTCTCCCTCCTTCGCTGCTTCCTCTTGACTTCGTTTCTCACAGAACTCCAAGGCCTTTGGACCCCAGACTTCTCGTCCTTTGTATTCCCCAACATAGTCCGGCCAACTCTTAATCTCTTTTGCCAGATTTCGCAATTCCTGCATTGGCAATTCATCCAATGTCGTGAGGAATGTCTTGACTCCAAAAACAATCGCTCCGGTTCGAGGAAGTCGGCAAAATGTTTGTCGCTCACGGCGGACAACGATGTCTTCCGGAGATGGGTCTGGGTTGTCCTCTAATAATGTAGTTGGACGGTAGAGAGTTTCGAACAAGTCCTCATCGGGACGCTTGACTTCGACGAAATAGTTAGATCGCTCCATCGACGAAGACGGTGTGAGACGATTCAGAAACCTAATCCTCAGTCAGTTCCATGTCTGTTTTGCCTCGGAGTCCATCATCCACTGACTTGCTAACGGAGGTAGCGACCTGTTGATGCCACAGAGGTACAGGGTTGTGGAGCTGACCGATTGTCCATCCAATTCGTTCCTGTACAGTCCATCCCACGGGAAACAGACTTGCGCTGGCAGCCCTGCAAATCCGGTCAGCTGGTCATTGTCTTGGAACAGGGGCTCTCCTTGAACGAACAGATAATATTCCTCGTCTGCATTCTTCATCAGAATGCTGAGGTCTTCCATCGTAAGCCGCACAGCTATCTCAAGCGGATCCACTTGATTATTCGCGCCCCCAAACATGAATGTCTCTCCAGTCATTCTGTTATGGACGGTTGACTCGTCGCCACACTTCTTATGTTCGAATCGGTCGGGAAAGCGCTGGCACAAGAATTCCACCACTTCTTCCAATGCCTCAAGGCATGCTTCATATGACTCGGGAAGACATTGAAGGACCTTTTCTTTCTCTTGTTGCAACAATTGGCTTCGGACCTGGTGCTCGGCCATATAATTTTTATCGATGCTAAGCCAATTCTGGGCATCCAATCTCCGAACATCCATCATAACTCTGTATCTTTCCCTTCCCTTGATAGGCGGGGGTTTAAGATCGTTGCATCCTGCATCCTGCGAACGGGCTTTTTGCCGGAACCAAGGAAGGTGACTTCGAAATCTGACAACAACGAATGTCAAAAGAAGCAAAATTCCAATGCATGAGAAGATAGTCATTGCCCTTTCTGTTCCCTGCAATTCAAGGGTATCAGGAAACAAAAGAAAAGAGAGAGAAAGAGAGAGAGAAAAAGAAAAGAAAAGAAAAGAAATTTATCTTTAAGGGACTTTCGGCTGTTTCTTGCTCATCGGACGCCACAGCCAGAGATCAATGGTTCAGGTCAACATGGCGAAACCTTCTCGGTGAGGGCAATGGCTTAAATTATATCTGGACCATGGACCCTAGGAAACGATGATCACCTGGGTCAGACGATTAGCTACAATGTCTTCTACATTCCTGATTCAGACATCTGGGTCGAACGCTGATACGCCCTGGCTTTCCCCCGCAAAAGCCGCAATTCGCCGCTCCAAAAAAAGAAAGGAAAAGAACCTGACAGCATCCACATGATAGAGCAGACTTTCTCAGCTATCATAACGAATTGAGCTCCAGTGGGTCTTTGGGACTGGGGTGGAGGGAGAAAGTCAGAAAAGTGAACTCTAAGTGGATCAAGGAAAGGGCCAGACAAGATGTACTCCATGTACATAACAAGTCCCCGCCTAAGGTCCGCAGACGGGCTACGCTAGAGGGGCTCAGCATCAGTCCATCAGGCGTCCATACAATTGCATGGGCAGGGCACTCTTCTCCTAACTAAGTACGGACTAACTAACTTAATTCATCCGGACCCAAAGGGCTGGGGTGGTACCTCTGTTGGCTGTTCATCGTTTAGGCGGAGTTCACGCGTCTCCCGTCCGTGCGCATCAAAAACCGAACAGGCCTCGTGAGCTCAACCAAGAGAGCCTGACTTGGGAAGTGCCCCTACTGCCTAAACAATTCCTGCAGTTCCGCTCCAGCGTTTTCCGGGGGAGATGCAGAATGCCAATAATGGTATCATGTTATCAAACTGGGATTACAATACGAATCTGGAAATGCCGCACGCCTGCACGTTTAGGTAGTGACCACCAGCCTGGAACTGCTGGAAATTCCTACATTATGCTAACTGACCAGCACTTGTACGACAGAACCAGCATTGCCTAGGGGAGCTTCTGGGGGGTGGGTAGTGCGTACAGCGCGTGCGTGAAATGCGTGGGCCGAGTCCCGATTCGGGGGGTGCAATGGTCACACAGCTCCAGAACGTTTGTTGTCATAGGTCACCGGATTGTGGATGGAATCCAGTCCAGGTACCACTGTACATCATCTTCACTGACGTGCTGGCATGCTAGTCATTTCGAGTACTACGAGTGGTCCGTTAATCATTACACTATCCCTGGGACTAAGTTCAGAAGAGAAGGTACGAGGCCGACACTGACGTACCATGAGGGACCAGTCCTTGCAGTTGTGTTTTTATTTCCTGGTTCCCGCGAGGCTAATGATGCTAGGGTGGTGCACTGTAGGTAAGCACCAGCCAGTGGGACTCTAAACTACTGAATGAGACCTACCTAGCCTTCATTTCTTTCGCTACGGGAAGTGTGTACATCCATACTATGTCAGTCAGGACTCTCACTCTCAATTCAGTAGGCGATCCACCACCGATCGAGTCCAGAATTCGGGTTTCCAAGACACTCAATTTGGTTGGGTGACTCCACACCCCCCTAAAATCGAAGGCATATCTGGGGTGTTTTTTTTTTTTTTTGTTTTGCACACCAACCGCTCACCTCGCGCTTTGCGCGCTTGCCGCTCCCAATGCCTTAGTCAGAGTTGCTCTTTGAACGACACTTGAGGAGGCACTAGTATAGCGGTGTCTCATCTCATCCAAGGAATGCGTTTTGATTTAATTTTATTTTTATTTTTTCCCTCCCTGTGTTCCACTTTCCTTTTTGACGAATTATGGTGTTTTGACTTTTCTTTTCTTTTTTTTTTTTTTTTTTTTTTTTTTTTTTTTTTTTTTTTTTTTTTTTTTTTTTTTTTTACCTCTGCTTCGATTGGGAAGCTCTACTTTCCCTCACCGTTGATCTCACTCACCCAGAGGCTAAGGCAGTAATATCCAAATCCTCCGATTGAGCTACGTCTGACTGATGATGTCGAAAAATAATTGCTTTTATCGGGCATGTCAACATGCAATCATATACGAGGACACTACTTCGTAAGTTATAGGTCAAAAATGATTTACTTACGAGATTTTCTCACCTAGTTTTTACTGTACGCAGCCCAGACAGGCAGAGACCAAGACGAAGCTGATTTATCCACCGTGCACGAAACCATCTTTCTTGACTAGCGACGATCCACTAGTGAACGGGGCAATTTGTTACCCACCGACCAAACGGCTCTCCTCCATTTTTGATGATGGACTTGTCTAGATGGGCTTGGTGAACTCAGTCGAGACTCTTAACTCCTCTTTCGGCCTCAGCGATATTTCGTCTGATAGGAGGGGCCGCTGGGGCTATAGTGGGACGGTTCCTCGTACTAGCTTTCCTCAAGTATTTAGATGCTTGACCGGTGGGCACGGACGTCGCTTCACGGGGGATGGTCGATGCCTCTCTTGTGGCTCGAAAAGTCTCCTGAGGATGGAGACCTCTCGGCGGATATCCTACACTGACCCGTTAACGTAAGAATGTGCAGACAGATATGCTTTACCGTTTCAGCTCCCACACGATGGGAATCAGCGTCGCCACTCAATTCTAAATGAAGCTCACACCATCCAGGGTCTCCAAACCTAATGCCTTGGGTACACTCTACCGGCTGACAAAGTACTCGACCTTTTTGGAACGACACATGAGATTCTCATGGTCAGATCAGATAAATACTAGCTGCCTAGTATATACAGCGTAGTGGGACTCGGTCTTAGAACAAGAGTCCTAGACAACCCAAGACACTAACACTGAACACTAAGCACCAAAGATAGGACATCATGCAACGTATTCCTTCTTTTTCCCCACACAACCCAAGCAAAAATACGTAGATCACTATGCTCTCAAAGGAACCCTTGTCAATCCACGAATATGTACATAGTACTTCCAAAGTACCCAATTACATAAGATCCGCCAAGTAAAAACATCCTACCCTATAGGAAAGGAAGGAATAAAATCCATCCGTTCATCTATCTTCCCGACCAACCCTATCCCAATATCAAACACAAACAATGAATCCCAATCCTCACGAGACCATCACTCGGAACCTCATCTGATTTGATTTCAATTCTTTCATTTTTCAAATTATATAGCAACTTGAAAAAAAAAAAAAAAAAAAAAAAAAAAAAAAAAAGGGGGGGATTGTTTGCTCCATCCTTGCTTTACAGGGTGAGTTATATATATATATACTACTATATAATACCTAGTACTCAAGTTCTACTTCCACATTACAACTGTCGGATTGGAAATTTATTGGATGAATTTGGATTCTGTAGTTATTGGGTTTTCCTTTTATGAAGTCATGGAATGGTATTATGTCGGGTATGGCTCTGTTTAATTGTTGGGTATTTATTCATTTGACGGAAAGGGGATCCATTAATCATTTGTTCGAAGTCGGACGATGACGTCTTTGGTGTGGCGATTTATACTTGGCTTATGATATGATTCTTGGAGTGCACAAAACAAGGAAGAAAAAAAATATATGGATGGTGTCGTGAGTATTTTTTTCATTAACTGAATTAAATAAATCAACCAATTCAATCGATCATAGGGAGCTCATATAAAGGTATCCAGGGAACATTGAACATGAACGTTATAATAGTGAAGAAGGGTTAAGAATGAGGTTAGGGAATTCTGACAGAAATATTCCGAGGCATAAGTTGGCTGAATGGTGTAGAAAGAAAAATGAAAACGAAGAAAAAGAAAAGTATATGATAGATGACTTGGTGTGGTATTAACGCCCGCCCTGTGCAGATATAGACCAAGCGAGCTGTCGCTTGGTCGGTGTTTGTGCTTATAGAGATCCGATGTCTGGATCAGAGCGCTCCAGTTTAACGGAACTTGGCGCGGCAGCGGCCCATAACCTCGCCTTGGCAGACGAGCTCGGCGCTGAATTCGCTGCCGTCGAGAGTGAGGTAGATGTCGAAGTATACACGGTAGAATGTTCCTTGGGGCGTATCCATGCGTTCGAAGTCGGTTTCTAGGTTTTTACGTGACAGGTCCGATGTGAGCGTCACGACCTCCTTGATTCCTGTGGCACAGTCAGTAAGAACCCGCGGTGCAGGGCAGCGTGTGTCACTTACGGGGGTCTTTGGTATATTCCGGGCAGACGTCCTCGTCACAGGCGTATAATATATCCTCGTACATCAGGGTCGCTCCCGGCGCAACTTGCCGGAAGAAGCTGACCTTGACTGGTTCTCCGATCTTCACACGCTCGCCCTTCTGCACAAAGATCTGCCGCGTGTACTTGCACCGATCTCTGCCGTCAAGACTGGGAACACGGTACTGCTCCGGGTGGTACCCCTCCTTGAATGGCTGCAGGGTGGCCATGAGATAGTGTCGGCGAGCAACACGGTGCGTAATCACACGCTCCGTGATTCCTGCCGTTACTGCGCCCTTTACAATCGCTGCGACCGAGTCCATCGGCCGGACTACCTTGGATTGGTACTGGGGCGGTACATGAAGTTTGATCTGCTGGAACAGATACTCAGACGCGCCGAATCCACCCACCACGAGGACGTTCTGAAGTTAGAGGTTAGTCACAACACAACGTGTGTAGGTCAGTTCTGCGATAAACATACCTGTAGGGACCGGTTCTGCGCCTGAATGGCAATGATCTGGTTCCGCACCAATTCAAGAATCCGGTTTACGACAGGTTCGAAGCATTGAAGGATCTCTTCGTTGGTGAACGTCATGTAACCTTCCTCAATGCCCGCATCCGGGAAGTCGGCCTCAATACCGACATCGACAGCCCACTTCTGTCCGTTGTTGCGGAAATCGGCCTTGATCCGATTCTCGAAGTCCATGATACACTTTGCGTACACCTTGCCGGCCGTGCGAGATCCGTCAGGAAGCTTCATCTTACGGATCTTGGCTCGGAGGATGTTGCTGAAGTTTCTGTTCAGGGCTGTTGAGCCACATGAATCACCGGAACCGGCCGTGCATTCGGCCACACTAAAAGGCTGTTCCTCCTCGACTTCATACGCAATCAAGTCGACGGTTCCACCACCACAGTCCACAATCAAGATCGCATCGCCGACCTTTAAATTGAGCAATCCGGTCTTGGCGCAGAACAGAGCAGCAGCTTCCGGCTCGGATATCAATGTGAGGCGGTTATCATTCTCGTCCCGCAAGAATCCCGCTTGTAGGGCAGCCGCTCGTGTCGCTGCCTTGCCTGCATCATTCCAGATTGCAGGCACAGTGAGGTAGTATCGGATGTTCCGCTCCTCACGAGTAAATACCTCTCCTAGGGTCTTTTGCAGCTGAGCGCGCATAGCCTGGCGGAGCTTGAACAGGTAATCGGCGGCTACATCGATCTCCGACTTGCCTGGTGGCAGCGGTGGCAGGTTGATTGGATCGATATACGTATTTCCGGACAGCATAAGTTGTAGCTTGAACCATTCGACTTTTTGTACCCCCTGCTTAGGGTAACCCGTGGGGGCCAACGCATCCGCGATATCCGGGCCCCATCCCACCACCTTTTGATATTGATCGTAGTATAGAACCGTAGGGATCTGCAGGAACGAATGAGTCAGTTCGGGTTTCCATTATCCGCACTTCGAGCTGGGCCAGTCACCTTCTGCTTGGTGTGGGTTCCCGCACCAGGCCACTCCGTGATGATATCCTCACGGGCCTCGTTGTTGGTCGCAAAGGCGAATGCGACACCGGAAAATGTGGTCCCGAAGTCGATACCCACGATCAACTGTGCCTTGCTGCGGCCAGCGCCCTCTACCTCCACAGCGGGATTTCGGATGCCATACTGGGGTTGGGGCATTCCCGGCGCCATCCCATGCGGCGCGACCGGCTGTTGCATACCATAACCCGGGGGTGCACCCAAGGGTTGAACGGGCTGTTGCCCGTAATGTAAAGCGGTATTCAATGATGGAGGATGGTGAGCCATCTGTTGACCGGGAGGCATCGGGCTAGTCGGTCGTTGGTATGTATAACTTGGGGGTCGCCCCAAAGGGTTTTGGTTGTTCATGGGTAAGCTCGTCGTCGACGAACTATGGTGAGAAGGCGGGGAACTAGGGGAAGTGGCGGTAGAGGCGGGGGCGACGAGTGTATTACTCGATGCGTTGGCTGGTTGCTGGGTCGGCGCCGACTGACTGTGTTTGTTTCGTTTCGTTCCAAAGGTGAACGATTTAAGCCGTGAGCTCATCAGGTCCATGTGAAAGCCCGCGACGGTCGACGGAGAAATTCAGGGAACAAAGGGAGAGAGGGGGGGAGAGGAGGAAAAAAGAAGGGCGGGAAGAGAGAAAAGAAGTAGTTTATAATAAATAAATAAAATTCTTTGAAAATAGCCAGTGGACGAAGAAAGAAAAGAAAGTCAAAAATAAAATATAAATAAAAAAGGTTGTAATATAAGGAAATCAATGTAGCGGTCCTTTTTTTTTTTTTTTTTCTTTTTTTTTTTTTTTTTTTTTTTTTTTTTTTTTTTTTTTTTTTTTTTTTTTGGCTGTGCCTTTTTTTCTTTTTTTTTTTTTTTTGCTTAGGCAGTCAAGTAAAGAAAGAAAGAGAGGGAAGGAGAGAACGAAAGGACTCCAGTTTAGTTTCCCTTAGAGTGGGGGAAAGAAACGAAAACACGGGAAAAAAAGAGAAAAAAGAAAAAAGAAAAAAGAAAACACAAACAGAAGGAAGAAGGGACAGACAATCCAAAGGCTGTAGCAATTAAGTTTTGTTTGTATGGAAATTCTAGTCCCTTAACCCAGTTTTGATAAGCAGGTAAAAACAATGAGGGAGAGAGGGAGAGAGATGATGATGAAAGAAAAGGGAAAAGGAATTGAGGGAAAAAAAGATCACGACACGGACCCAGTGACTGGAATGATAACTTACTTGATAACCGTTTTGTTTGTTTCCAAAACCCATGTGCAAATAATACTTGCTCCACCATGACAGGATGAGGCTATAAGATAAAATCTGACAACAATCACCACCACAATCCTAGAACAATAAATAATGTAAAGAATCAAATATTTCTTGATTTTTTTTTTTTTTTTTTCTTTTTTTTTTTTTTTTTTTTTTTTTTTTTTTTTTTTTTTTTTTTTTTTTTTTTAGATCAATTCATGAGCCATTTGCGATTGCATTTTTCCAGTATACGGAAAACTGTGTGGCTGTTCAACATCGATTTCCCGTTCTATTAGATTATCCGCCCCCAACTTTCATAATACGAATTGCGGAGACCCTATCGGTATGGTACCATCGGGTATGATACATGACAGCCAGTTCTTTCCCCACTGATGATGGGTTTCGATTTTATCTTTCATCAGATTCACGGAAGACCTTCATTTTGCTCCTCATCAATCATCAATGACACGGCTTTCTGCTTCTTGTCTGTTTCACACGTGACACGTCAACAATCAGTCAAGACTGGTTCTGTGGTTGTTTTTCTCCCATGGATTATGTTGGAGGTGTCTTGTTCGGTCAAGACTTTATTTTGTTAAATTTGCTGTTGTTGTGATAGAATCTCTCATCAACTAAAAATATCACTAGGTTTGGGAAAAGTTGTGTGCTCCAGTACCTGGACTTGACCCATGGTACGGAAGGATTTGACGCCCAAAACCGCACAGCCTTATGAATTACAGCCACGCTGCTAAGTCGAACACTGGTCCCACGTTTTCTTTGTTTGTCTCTTGCGGCTGAATGCCATGGCCGCTAATCTTGTCATTCCGTGTATCATACACGTCATTACCGGCCAACACGGTAACCTAATTCATGGCTTAGGCCACAAGGCGCAATCCTACCTAGTCCTAGATCATCTTAATTGAAATTCTTCGAGTGTAGATGGATAAGATTTCGTTTTTCTATTCTGTTTCATTGCCGCTTGCGTGCGATCCAGTGTGATGGCCGGTACAGCGACTGGAGCATACTCTGAGGATCCTGAATATAGCCACACATCGGTCGATCTTCCACTGGTTGCTGCTTCTCGATGCTAAAGCCCATCCGCTCCACTAGGCAAAACACCTCTTCCTCCGTCAATTCCACATTGCCCGGCTCCCCAATCCCCTGCGCGTCATTTTCACTGTTATCGTGACTGCGGTTGTGGCCGTCCTCGAAATGCCACAACAGCGGGCCGATGTTGATCCATACACCGTTGGGCTTCAGGCAATTCCGGATCGTCTCAATGTAACGGATAAGATTGGGGGCCGTATCGATGAAGAAAACAGTGGCCACCGCATCAAATACCTCCTTATTGGATGGTTCGCCGTAAAGCACCAAAAAGTCCGACGCGGACATACCCATCGTCCCAAAGGGTGTCTGGTTTGTCTGCGCTTCAACCATGGCTTCCCCGGGATGGGTATCTGGGATCATCACCTTCTGCAGCTGCTGCTCCCTGGATATGATATTGGAAAATTGAAGCGCAAAGGGATACAACGCATGATGCTCGGATCCAGAGGTATGGTTCAAAATCCAGCTGCTCACCAGGAGCTGGTGGTATGAGATTTCATTACCCTCAGCCGAAAACCCTGCCAGGCAGATTTCAAAGACCAATCTTCCAAGCCCAGCACCCGGGACCAAGACCTTGATCTCTTCCCCTCCAGTGAGATGTCTGTCTCCAAACTCGGCCTGCAGGTCACGGATGACGGGATAGACACACACGTCTCTCTCCGCCTTTCCCTCGGAGCTCCAATCCCGGTAGATTTGCCTGATAGTAGAGTGAGCCTTATTAATATCCGAACGTGTAGCTGTGTCATGCCAGTTTTGGCGCGGATCCTCCGGGTCAGGATTCGCTGACAATCCAAATGAGGACAACCCGGTTGCAAGAATAGCATCTGCAATTTCGGCATTCACATCAATGGCATCATCCACTCGGTCGAAGTTGTCCAAGAGCGAAAACGGTGGCTCCGCAAGCATTTGCCAGTGGGATGATGGTAGAGCATAGAACGCCTGACGCCGCCGGTGTGTAGTGTTCATATGAGCATTTCTCCGGTATTGCCTAGTAGAGGTTCAGTCACATGTCTAACGGCGCAATAGCATGAAGCGGTATTGTAGTCGAGGTAGGGTTCAAATATCGGACAAATGAAAGAAAGCAAAAAGAGAAGTAATTTATAGGAAGGAATCCGATGTAGAGCACATCCAGAAGCCGGAGCAAGCTTATCACGTTTTCTTTTTGTTATTCCACATCACATATAGACAGACACACCAAATATATCGAGACAATAAAGTTCAAACATGCAAGTGTCATACCTAAAAGAGTCCAATGCAGCAAAAAGCACTCTCCTCTCATCGGGATCAGCCAATGGATCAAAATCTCCAGACCAACTTCGAACATCCTCGTCTTGATGTTGTGAATCAGGCGCCATACTGGTGGAATGAGTCACTGACAAAACAATATTTGGTCTATATCAAAAGAAAAAGGGTGAATAAGAGTATAATTCCAATGAATAACGAAGGATCAAAGCTGAATAACCAAAGAATCTCATAAAACGAGGGGCGTTGTCCTGTCAAGGAAGATAAAAGATACAAAGATCAAAGATCTGTGTGGGCCCGCTCTGGTTGGCGGGGAACGACCAGAGCGGTAGGTATCCGTAATCCTCACCATTCCTCATCACCGACTCCTCTCATATCATATCAATGGGTGATCACTAAAGAGGCCAAAAGACACGTCTTTATCGACATATCAAGATCAAGTATCAGAAAAATCCTCGCTTATTTCATACAAATATGGCAACAACAGCAGAGACCGCCGTACCGCCGGTCCAGAACGTGACGCCACATGTCAAACCCCACGAGATGTCATTCCCTCTTCCTAAGGCACCACACACCACGGCGCATGTTCATTTGACGCTGAAAGGTACCTGTACAATGGTATTCTTGGCTACTTCGACCCTTGGTGAGTCGGCAGGCTCTGTCAAGCCGATGGGAAGCTTTATATATGCTATGCCTGATGTGAGTTGTGATTATTGATTTCCATTCACCATTTTTTACCCTTTATTCCCCTCCTTTAAATGAAATATATACTGTTTGTATAAAGAAAAGTATAAACATCAGATAATAAGAGGAATCCCGATATCTATATTCTATCTATCCGTGATCACGTAAGGTGATCACGATGACACTACACATTTTTGCATCCAATCTACACAAAACATCCTCATTTAACCATCCTTCATCTGAACCATGGGCTTACAATTCCAGCGTACCAATCCACGCAACACTCTCTCTACCACATTGTACACATCAGCCAATGTGGAATACACAACTCGTGTAGCCAAGATTCTAGCTCGTCGCATGCAAGTCCCCGTCTATGTGGGCTGCAGCATTGACCCGGTAGCGTTGGAATTAATGGTCGAAGAGGAAATGGAAGGGCTGACGCAGATTGTGGATGTAATTATGAAGCGATGGGAGGAAGAACGTGGGAAATGAGTATCTGCATGGTGATGGAGTAACGATAATCGCTAGCCTTATAAAAAGAAGATCCATTATGTCTCGTTTATTTTATTTTTTTCATTTCATTTCATTTTTTTTTTTGTTTTCCACGTTGACAGTAGTTACTTTACTATTTTTTGGGGG
>ML742237.1:0-49675 GCA_009193465.1 Aspergillus avenaceus
AAAATTAAATATATAGAAATTTTAGAAAAATTTAGAAAAAATTCTAAAAATTGAAAAAATTCAAAATATATAGAGAATATTGAAAAAATTCGAAAAGTTGCATTTCTGGTTGGTGTGGGGTCCCGGATCTCCGGATGGACGGGGTTTACCCCATCAAAAGTCATCAACTTTGAACAAACTTTTAACCACCTTCCCGATGGTTTTAGACCCTGAAACTTGGAGGGTAGATATTTAATATACTTATATATCTGCTCTTAAAACTTCAGCCCGATCCAACTGTACCTGGGAGAGATATCCTGTCTTAAAAAAAGGTAGTAGATCCGACCAATCAGGGGCCCGAGAATTGTGACGAGGGCTCGTCACACTACGTACTAGGGGTAGAATCCACTCGGGTTTGATTAGTAGTGGGTCACCTTTTATGTTGTCTCTAATTGAGGGAAGTCCAAGACTCCCAGACAGTCAAGGAGAGTCGGTATTTGTGTGAGCGATGTGAGCGCTAACATTCCTTTTGTAAGGGGCCACGACGGTGGCCCAGATATCACATGACACAACCCTCATTGCGCTGGAGCCCATTTGTTATGCACAGGTTTAGGGGTCGCTCGTAGACTACACCATATACATGGGAATCCTCAATCCTCTTCTCCTATTGACTACTTAGGAACATATCTTTATCATCTGCATTATGCAAGTTGGCTGGATCAACACTTGAGACTGACTGGGAATTCTGCTAAAGGAGAGAGCAGTTTGATATTTTATAATTCCTGCACAACCTGGCTACCTGGAACCTTCTACACTCACACCTAATAGTGATATTAATCGCGTGATCTATGGACCATGGTGGGGTTGGGATCCTGTAAGGGGCAGCCACGAAGGTCTTGACTCGGGCACTTAGTTCCCTTAGGTGGAAGTATTGAGGGGTCCGGGACGCCTGCGATATGCCTGCAGACTGCCTGCTATGCACTGATGATATAAGGAGTTAAGGGATAGATATGTAGATAAATAGAATTGATTATTTAATCTACTAGGGGTTAAACAGATAGTCTCTTTAAATAAAGGATTTCCTGTATATAATATTATTATAGGAATTAGTTCTTAAATACCTTAACAACCCTATAAACCTTCTGTAATCTAATATATCAGATTAAAATAGGTATTAATAATAAATATATCCTTTTTAATAAAGCAGTTATCTTTAAATATTTAATATAATATTCTGTTTCTGTCTTAATATTCCTGTATAGAATAGAATAGTTTTATTTTATTTTAAAAATAAATTTATTTTTAAAATTATTTTTATAGTTTATCTATAGCTGTTACAATTTAATATTTAATAGGGGGTTGATTTACTATATAGAAATTAAGGTAGTTAAGTATTTTTATAAATATCTAAAACTATATAATACCTTTATAGATATAAATACTATAAATAGATTTAGTAAAATTTAAACTTCTTTTCTTTTAAAATCCTGTATTTTTTCTCTGTATTAAAAAAGATTAACTATAAGATTTTATACTGTTCTGTTGATAGGTTTTATATTAATTTATATAGAGATTAATCTTCTAGCTAGTTTTTTTATTTTTTCTGTTATTTAATACTATTATAGTCTTAAAAAGACAGAAATATATTTAATTTTTTTTTTTTAAAAGATAGTTCTTTTTTTATTTCTATAAATTTTTTTTTTTAAATTTTAGTAAGTGCTTTGCAGTATATATATTAGACTAGTATAAGACTAATTATATAAATCTTTAAGAAGTTAAAGAATACTATTAAGTTATTTAACTATTATTTTTTTAAAAAGGATAAAGTCACTGCTGTTAAGTAATTGATTTATAAAAGTACTGTTAAAGTTAATAAAATAATCCTTTTTTTATTAAAGAGATTTCTTTATTTATACAAAACCTTTTATAATATATATAAAAAGGTTACTGTACTGCTGAAGTCTTTACTGTTAAAAAGAATCTACTGGTTTATACTATAGAGTTGTTCTTAAATAGTAAATTATTTTTAGAGTCTAAAGGGCTATCTATTTTAATATATTATTATTTTATATAGAGAAATAAATAAAATACTGATTTTTTTACAGTCTATAACTACTCTCAGTACATCTGAGTCTGTAGAGAAGGGAATATTTATATAGAGAGATAGATTTTATATATTTTTTAATTTATACTATAATAAAAATAATTAAAGTACAGAGGCTTTGGAAGGTGCAAAATCTTTTTTTTTAAATACTATATTATTTTTATTTTATTTTATTGAGGATAGTTATTCTATTACTTTTTCTGATAGAGAATAAAGATATTTTAATATATTTTTTTTATTATTAAAAAATAATATTTTTAATCCTATACAGAGTATCTAGAGAGGCACTACTGATATTAAAAATATTTTTAAAATTTTAAATAAAGAGTCCTTTTAAATCAGTAGATACTTGGCCTCTTAACTTTTTTCAGTCTTTTTTGAAGATTAAGATTGTTCTGTATTGCTGCTTTATTTTATCCTAAAATTTTTTAAAATTATATTTATTTTAATCTGATGTCTTTAATATATAAAAATACTAGAGTTAAAACTATAAATAGAATATATTTAATTATATATTATTAAAGTATACAAGTATTATATAGCTGTAAAATATTTTTATAAATCTGTTTCTATTTCTCTGCAGAAAGAGGTAAATAAAATATAGATTATTTATAAAAATAAAGATTTAATAAAGATATATAAATAGTTTACTATAGTTATAGAATTCTTTAAGTATTATAGCTGGAGTACTAAGGATAAAATACTTTGAATATACTGATTTTTAAATTAGAATATATTTTATTTTATTTAACTCCAGAGGGGAATATTAGGCCTGTTTTATCTTGATAAATTACAGAAAAAAATAATATTTATTATAAAAAGTAGTAAAGTACTAGAAGAAGCCCAATAAAGATATTTAAATTTTTTTTTTTATTTTAAATAAAAATAGGTTTTTTTTTCTTATATTTTATTACTGATTTATAGTTTTTAATATATTATTAAAATTTTTAACCCTGTAGAATAAAAGAGAAAAGAATATATTATTATTTTATAGATAGATTACTAAAGATCTGTTTTCTGCTAAAAAAATAAAAAATTCTGTAAAAAAAAATATTATTTTTATTTTTAAAAAGAATAATAAAGTCCTAAGTTTTTATATATATTTAAAGTCTTTAGAGTATTTGCTAGATTCTCTGTAGATTTCTATATATTCTTATAGTTAAGAAATCTGGACTATTTAACTAGATATTAAATCTTTTTTTTTTATTTTTAATATATAATAATTTTTTCTATCTTCTATTTTTTTTAACTATTAATTTTAATAGCTTTCTGGACTGCAGATATACTATAACTAGTCTGTTAGATCTAGGATTTTAAAAAAAAAATATAAAAAATTAAATAAATATATTTTTAAAGTCCAGGCAGGTATAGTTGGTATATTTATTTTTTAATAGGTTTTATAACTTTAAATAGTTTTATATATTTACTATCCAGTTTCTTAGATAGCCTTTATATTGATAGGTTTTTTTTATTTAGTAGGATTTTATTATTTATCTAGAACATTATCAACTTATACTGATAATTGTAGTATTTTTTTTATATTTTAATTATCTGCTAAAAGTATTTCTTTAATTTTTTTTAAAGATTATTTATATATTTCTGCTACTGTTGAATTAATTTATATTATATTTCTATATTACAGTCAGATAGTTAAAGTACTGAGAAGATATAGTCTATTAATATCTGGTTTAAAAATATATTTAAAGAGATATAGATTAAATTGTTATAGATAAATTCTGTAAATAGCAGTTAATCTGTTTAATTATTTTACTGGAAGTTTATATAACAGTATAAATATATTTTTATAGTCTGATTCTGCTGTTCTGTTTAACTATTAATTTAAAAATAAAATACTGTATTTATTTAGTATTTAATTTAAAAGATTTAACAGAATTTATTTTAATATCTATTTATAAACAGTAATCTTCTATTATTAATTAATTTTTTTAATATTCTATATCTACAGATAATTTTTTCTATAAAGATATCAGTTAACTATTCTGTATTAATAGTATTTTATATTAAAATATATTATACTATTTTTATAAATTTATTTATTAAAATCAGAATTATATTATAGACAGAATCTTTACAATCTATTAATAGTAAATCTATAATAAAATCCAGTATTACTGATTTTTACAGTCCTTCTGGGACCAGTAGAGGATTTAGTTATCTATATTTATAATAATATAGGGTTTTATTATACTGATATACAGTATAACTAATAATATATTCTGCTATATTCTTCAGTATAGGATTCTACTAAAAATATTAATAAATAAAGTTTAATATTCTGTTTTATCTGAAATATTCTATAAAAAAATTATTATAATAGATATACAGTAGCTTCTGCTGCAGTATAATATTTAAAAATATATATAAAGTATTTTTATACTATATAAAGTTTTTTTTATTAAAGCTTTAAATCTCTGAAAAAATAATTTAACTAGATAAACAGTACAGATTAACTATATATTATATAAAGATATCCTTAAACTGTGTCTGCTATATTAAAGCCTTAAAATCTCTAATACTAGATTTATATTTAATCTCTCTGTAGTTACTTTGTATATTAATTAAGTTTATTTATAAAATACTATTATTTCTTATTTATTTACTAGTCTAATCTATTTATAAATTACTTTATATATTAATTTAATATTTCTGTAGATAATTATTATCTATCTATTTATCAGTCTAATCTATCTATAAATTTATTTATATATTAATTTAGTTTTTATACAGTATAGTATAATCCAGAGTATAGATATCTTTAATTCTAATTATAATATTATTTTTTAAAAATAAGAGTTCTGGATCTTTTTTTATTTTTTAAAATAATCCTTTAAAATCTATTTTATTTTATAAAAATAACTCTTAAAAATTCCTCAGCTATAGCTTTCTCTAGAGTATTAATAATATTTTAATATTCTGTTTTTTTTCAGTATTTAATCAGTAGTCCTACTATCTTGATAGTATATCTACAGGATTTCTATAGCTAGATTTATATTTAATTGTAAAGTTATATACTGTAAACAACTTAGTTTATTAAGTCTATTTTATATTTAAAGTTTTTATTGTAAAGAAATATCTAAAATTTATATAATTGATTTATATATAAACTGTCTGTAGTCTGTCTGTAAAATAATAATATTATATTTTAAAATTTTTAATAATTATTAATAATTTTTAATTGTATACTTTCTATTATTACTTAGTATTTTTTAGCTTCCTTAAATAGAAAGTAATTAATCCTCAGATTTTTTATCTGTAGAATTCTTACAGTTTATTTATAAATTATAGAAAAATATCAGTTATTATATAATCTAATATATTTATAATTATAAAGTATTACTGCTCAGAATTAAAATATTTTAAAATTAATAATTTTATAAAAATTTTCTTCAGCTCTTTAAAAATAGTATATTTTTCAGATATTATTTAAAATTATTTATTTATACTTGATTTTTTCAGTAGATCTGTAAAAAAATAGTAATTACTATATACTGATAGATAAATTTTTTAAAAAATCTGATAAATTCTAGAAATATCTATATATTATAGACAGATTATAGCTCAAACTATTAAATAATTATATTTAATTAAAAAAAATCTAGGCAGATTTCTTTTTTTTTTATAATAAAGCCCAGAAAGTGAACTTTCTCTATATAGAATATATATTTTAATATTTTTATAAAAAGATTATAATATTTTAACTATTCTAGTACTTTACTAATATACTGGATGTGTTTTTTCTTTATTTTAAAAAAAATAAAAATATTATTAAAATATATAATATAATAATTATTAAAAATTTTCTTTAGTACTTTATTTATATAGGCTTAGAATATTGAAGAAGTATTATATAGTTTAAACAGTATTATTATATATTTATACTGTTTATAGTAAATTTAAAATATTATTTTTTATTTATTTTTTTAATAAATATAAATCCAATAATAGGTATTATACAGGTCTAACTTTATAAAGATCTTGGTATTTTTTAAATAGTCTATTATTTTATTGATCTGTGACAGCAGATAGTAATTTTTAACTGTGATTTTATTTAATCTTTAATAGTCTATATATAATTGTAGACTTCTATTAGATTTTTTTATATAAAGAATAGAAGCTGCAGCTAGTTTATTAAATAATTAAATCTATTTTTTTTAACTATTTTATTTAAATAGTTTTATAATAATTTTAACTTTATATAGAATATGCTATACAGAAGTCTATATAATAGTTCTATACTAGATTTAAATAGAATTGTATATTCTGTTGATCTGATAGAGATTAATTTTATTTTTTATTTTAAAAATACTTTTTTAAATTAGATATACTGCTCAGAAAAATTAAATATTATTTAATTTAAAATAACAGAGCTGAGCAGTATTTCAGATTTTTTTATTTAATAATATTGTTTAAAATAAAGATAGAAGACTATATTAACTGTAAATAATCTACTATAGTATTACTATTTCTTTATAGTAATACTGAGATCAGAGTCTACAGAATCTATTTAACTTTTTTTTAATATAATATTATAGCTTGCTATATTAATAATATAAAATTATATAGTATAGCTGTAGATATTACTATTTAAATTAAAAATTTTTATATTTTTCTGCAATATTCTATATTAAAGTATAATCTGGTTATTAATAAAACAAACAGGGGCCAGTATCTGGCCAGTATTAAACTAAAAGTCCTATTTTTTTAGCTATTAATATAATATAAAATCATTATCTGTTTCTGTATTTAATAATATATTAACAGTAGTCTATTTTTTCTTTAAATACAGTTGAATATCTGTATAGAGAGAAAGAAATTACAATAGAATATTAGATTTAATTATATTAAAGATTAGAGGTATATTTTTTTATTAAAAAAAAGAATTACCTTTTTTTTTTACTGTTAAGGGTTTTGCTCTATTAGAGATTGTATTTATAGAAAATTTTTTATTTTTTTAAAAATAATAGTTTCAGAAATAATATCTTTTTTTTTTATAAATAAAGCAGTATTTTTTCTTATTTAAACATTTTTTTTTTCTTCTGAAGTCTGCTATTTAAAGTAGCTGTCTTTTTCTTCAAAATATTTATATTTTAAATATAGTATAGTGCTGTTTTAGAAAGCAGAGAAGTTTTTCTGAGAGGAGTTCCCTCTTTTAAAAAAATTCTTTCTTTGAAAGGACTGTTTTTTAAAAAATAATTTATTATATAATTATAGTATTTAATAAATTTCTTTATTTTACTTTATCAACTATTTATATTACTTTATCAGGATACCTGTTTTAAAAAGATTTTTAAATCTTTTATTAATCAGTAATTTAAAAGTCTGTTTAATATTTTTCTGTAAATCTGATTGCAGAGTTTTAAAAAAATAGTTAATAAAAAACTGGTTGATATCCTTCTATATAAATTCTGTTAAAAAAATATATTTATTTAATATAGTTTAGACTGATTAATTTGGGCTCTACCTCAATTAAGTAAAATTATAAGTATAGATTTATTTTTAATTTTCTTTACTTTTTATTTATTCTATTAAAAAGGTTTTAAAGTTTTTAAATATTATTTTTTTAAAGTTTTCAGAGTATATCAAATACTATAAATTTTAAAGAGATTCTGATAAATATATCTCTATAAACAAAATCTTTATTTTTTTTTTAAAAAAAGAGTAGGATTTACTTCTGAAATAGTACTTTAAATTCTGTATAAAAATTAGGTATTAATACAGGTCTTTATCTTTAATAATTTTAAAAAAATTAAATTTAAAATCTTTCTTTTTTTTGTCTTTTTTTATAGTTTTTATTATTATTATTAATATATTAAATATTATCTATACTGGTAAAAAAGCTGCAGATTGTTTACTGATCTATTAATAACTGGAGAACTGCTTGGAATAATAGTTTTTAAGTATTTAAATAAAAGAAAAATTATTATTTAATATAGGAGGTTAAACTGTTTTCTTTAAGGCAGAAAAAAGATTATTTAAAAGTATTTAATAAATATAATATCTCTGTTTATTATAAAATTATCTATATATAGATATAATAGCAGTAAAGCAGGAGAAGAAATAATTAAAACTGTAAGGGGTAGCTATAAAAATCTTGATTTAGATATTTAGTTCTTTTAGATAGAAGTATTAAAGGATCTGAAATACCTGTAATATATCTGTAGACTGCCTGTTATATACTAATAATATAAAAAGTTAAGGAACAGGTATATAGATAAATAGAATTGATTGCTTGATCTATTAGGGGTTAAGCAGATAGTCTCTTTAAATAAAGGATTTCCTGTGTATGACATCATCATGGGAATCGGTTCCCGAATGCCTTGGCAACCCTGCAGACCTCCTGCGGTCCGGTGTGCCAGGCTAAGATAGGCGCCGGTGACAGATCCCAAAGTACCTTTACCTCGTGCCAAACAAATTTCCCCACCGAAAGGCGACCAGGTTGGTGGCTGGCAACATTGCCACCGAAGCTCAAACTTTCGGAATCACTCTGAGTGGTTACGATTGGTGCTCACAGGACCAATCAATGGACCTTGACCAATTCAAGTAATGGAAATGACAATCGCCCATTGCTTGGTTCAATCTTGCCTTTCATTAGGGTCTAAGGTGTTGCTACAGCCTCCTCCGGATTCCAATCCACATAGAAAATATATCTTGTATTCAGTCATCATTGACAAATCATTCCTCAGGCGCTGTACCCGGGGAGCGATGGTGTTGATTTGTGATGTTAGTCAAGGGTTGGAAGGGTTGCGTGCTCACAACAAGCCGGGTGCAGCTGTGGCACCACAACCACATCTAGACCTGGATTGGGGAGTGGAACCAAGATGTGAAAATGTGTCTTTATTGGCACGGAAGCGTTTCCGCAACCGGCCGCGTGTGCTACCTGCAGAGTCAATCCCTTCGGACCTCTGGGGCAGGATCAGAAGTAACCAGTTGGGATGATGGTTTGGCAACAGGGGTCCATTCCTGTTTCCATGAAAGAAAGGAAATCACTAATACCCCAAGAGAGTTGATCCACAAGAAACAAAGGAAAAGAAGAAGAAGAAAAAAAAAAGAGGGAGATCAAGAGCATTCGAGGTGGTTGTTCCCCCAGGATTTCCCCGCAAAGAATGGTTAGGGTTCCGTGGATCGGCAGACTGAATTGGCCAACCGCATTGTCTGATCGTCTCATCATATGATCCAATGCATGAGGCCTTCCATGCAGTCATTCCCACCGAATTCATGGACCCTTGCCCAATGGAAAGTCCCGAGGGATTCAATAAATAGTGGTTCTTCTTCTCCCCCCCACCACATCCCAATCAGCTCACTAATCTCACTAATTTACTCATCTACTTGATCACAATCTTCATTGACCATTCAAGGTTTTGTGGTCACTTTTTATCATCTGAATCCTTGGACCAGACATCGATCACCCTTCCAACGACAACACCATGGACATGGAAATGAACAAATACAACTCCAAATGGGTGGAGTTTCATATTCGGGACCACTTGGAGAACGGCGAGATCTCTGTGCGGCACACGGTCATTGAAGAGTAGGTCCATTGGTTCATCGCGCAGTAACCATTGCTAACCGGATTCAGCGGCGAATTCCACAACCCCCATGATCGTAGGAAATCGATCCATGAAGATGAGATTGACGACATCGTGATCCCGGCCGACGGTATCGGTGAAATTTGTGCTCACGGACGTAGAGGCAGCGAAGGTCGTCTGGACCTGTTCCATGGTGATGACAAGATTTGCGAACTCCATTGGGACAACCGCGAAGGGAAACTCGTGAACCTCGTCGAAACCTTGGACAAGAGTGCCAAATATAGGGTTGAGCATGGGGGATGGAGCCCAGAGGCAGGACCTCTGGGCCATGTTTATATTGATGTGTGGGCTAAGAACAAGCACAAGTAGTCTCCTCTATATGTAATGCCGTAGCCTTTTACAAATGTCCTTTGTTTCTTTTTTCTTTTCTTTTTCTTTTCTTTTTCTCTTTCTTTTGTTGTCGGCTCAACTTTCTTTGATTTAGTTTATTTCTTTCCTTACGTTTTTGTTTCTTCTTCCCTCTCTGCCTCACATTTTCGCAAGATGTTACATACTTTGACCCATACCAGAGAAAGCCATGAATTTAGAACCAACCTCGACTCATCAATCAACTGCCAATTCTCAGTATTGAAGATGCGAATCACTGTACAATTGTACAATTGTAGCCAGGGATGTCCACCAATACTTCCTTGTGTACTCATGATTCTACTATACAATAAGAAGCATTTGATTTAGTTTATGTGAACAGACAATCTCAGCCTCAACTTCTGCTTCAGTGCTTCCATGGTTGCAACGTGATGTCACAGAAATCTCTCCCAACGCATGTATGCCGGACTTGTAAGGGCTTACTTCTTTTTCGGTGGTGGTGCTATATTTTCTATGCGGTAAAATACTAGTCTAGGCCTTGCCAATGTTCTTGTTGTACCCTCGTTGCTGTTGCTTATATGTTAACAGTGGGCCGTGAGTAAGGCCTCCTACGTATTTCTTCGAGTAGATTGCAAAAGATTCCAGTTAGCCTTATATATTATGCCGTAAATTCTGATCCACACTTGCTCAATTGAATGGCACATCTTCTGAGACTGATTTGCACCTGATACCCACAATCCTATCCTGATGGGGGCCTTTCTGCGTGATACTGGTGTTTGTGAATTGGCTGTTTGGAATGTTGACAACTTAAATACCGAGGCAACCGGTTTCTTGGCAAGCTAAGCGTCAGCCTTCCTCACACATAAAGATATGATGGTCTGTCGAGTGCTTTCTCGGAAGCAAGTCCTTCTATACACTCGGTACGGGATCTCGGTGGCACACTGGCTCTTGAACCTATCCCCTCCTACATGTGCAACTGATACTGCCTGAAGGTCCCACTACGCGGAAGCTCTAAATGTTTGTATTGGAATTGAGTTGAACCCACTTTGGCTGTTAAGCTACCGGATAAATGAAATTGAACATCATGACAACTTAAGTAGAGAAGAACAACACCTGGATTGTTGAAACAGGAAATGAATAGAGAACAGAAGGCTCTTGCCCCATGACCTCTGGCTACATCCTAGGGTCTCTTTGATAGGGCAATATTCAACTTGGAGAAGCAAAATGTGGCAACCAACACTCTATGCCGGCATCGAGGACTTCAAATAAGTATGAGTGGAAATGTTACTATGTGAGAAGATCTAATTTTACAGTGTTCACTTTGAGAACAATAAAGAGTCATGAATCATGGGTAAATTAAGGTAGGGGGTTGTCCGCTCCATCCAACAACTTGCCAAGTTGCCAGTCCTTATGCTAGTATTTTCACCGGTTTCATATGATTCAGTCGAGATGTAGGGTTGACAGTTTCGATACTGGGATTGCGGTGGACCGATGGAAAATTCCCGGCTGTTCATCGAGTCCCTTCCTGGGTCGGCATTCAAGATATCCCACCCGCCCCAAATGACGCACATTAGCTTTGACAGCCTGGCACAACCCCTCTGGATCCGGGGATGAGAGCGGTGATGGGATCGAAATACCCCCCGGGCTTCTGCTTCGAAGGAATTGCTGCACCGGCCAAAGCGGATGGCTTTCGCCGATGTGATTAGTGTCCTCCAATGCTCGTTCCACCCAAAACCCCCATGGGACTGTCTCGCATGGTTGCTTTAACTCCGAATTGACCAGTCCCCAAAACTCCGAAGCCCTGAGACCAAACTTGGTCGCCGCATTGATATAGGACGAGATGTTGTTTGCAAGAATCTGGGTCACCGTCTGTGCGGCCATAAACCCGGCGTCTGTGATGGGCACCCAGCTCTCAGCTGTCGGTAATGGATATAGTCGTAACCGTGCAGCGGTGGCGACAACTCTCCAGAGGAAATCATCGAGGTTAGCAACCCCGTGGTCAGCAGTTCCGATGATCATACCGGGTTTGATCACCGAGAACCGGTTTTGGGAGAGCGGGAGTAAAGAGGCAAAGCGATGAACAATGGACTCGGCAACATATTTACTCTGGCAGTACCCATTACTGCGGCTAATCTGGTCCATGACAGCATGGCTATCCACATTGCCATGTAATTCAGCGATGGCGCCGCCAGACACGAACACAAACCGGGGCGAATGAGGAGACAGGACGGCCACTTCCAGAAGCTGGACGGTGGACAGCACGTTTGGCGCCCGTAGCTTATCATAGTCCATGTTCCAATTCACCACTGCCCCGTTATGAATAATGGCGTCAACATTGCCCATGGTCGCGCGGCCCGACAACCGACGCCATTGAGAGTCACCCAGCCCCAGCCTACTCTGTTCCAGATCTCCGACCCAGATCTCGATCCGTGCTTCGTATTCGGGCTTCCACCACCCCACCGCGGTCGCAGTTTGTTTTACCCTCTCTAATCCTTGAGCAGCAGAGGCAGCACGAACAAGTGCAACGACATTTTGAACTGTGTCTGACGTGAGAAGGCAATGCAGGATCTGCGTCCCGAGAAAGCCGGTTCCACCCGTGAGGAATACAGTAGCAGGTGCATGGCCCAGTGTGACTGGTGTGAACCATGATTGAGAGATTACCGTTGTCCAAGTCGAAGATATTCCGGTGACGATCTCTTCTTCCAAGTCCACCGTCGGATCCTCCTGTGCCCCGGATTCAATAAACTCGGCCATCTTGGCAATGGTCGTATTGCGACTGTTGATCATGGAGAGCCCTAAATGTGTATCAAACTCCGTCTGGACGAATCTCATGAGACTGATGATCCGAAGGGAATCTCCACCAATTTCATAAAAATTGTCATCGACACTGATTGACTCACTCTGAAGTCCAAGGATTGACGCCCAAGCGGTTCGGAGCCGTCTTTGGGTCTCGCTGAAACAGTCACGGAATGTCGATGGGGGGGATGATAAGGCTGTGATACTTTGTGGAGGGTGGTCATTTGCCTGGAAGCCCCGTCCTTCGGGGATGTCTTCTTGATCTTGGACTGCCTGCTTCATGGCTCCCTTGGTCAATCGTTGCCGGTAATGATAGGTGGCGATATCCTGGAGGTGACGGCGATCCATCTTGCCCGATGTATTCAATGGTAGCTGCCGAACGGAAAGATAGACACTGGGAATCATATATGCGGGTAAGCGTTCGGCAAGTGTATCCTTTATCGACTGTGGGATAGCTATTGCCCGAGCGTCACTTTCCGATGAATATTTTGAATCACCAAAGCACAGGAAAGCCACCAAAACAAGTCCAGCATCCCGCACATCCGGAGCAATGGCCACCACGACCGCCTGAGTCACCCCGGCTACAGAATCGCGTACATGACATTCAACTTCACCCAACTCCACACGGTGACCGCGGATCTTAATTTGAGTGTCTTTGCGCCCGAGGTAGACCAAGCTACCGTCTTCGTTGTACCGCACCAGGTCACCCGTTTTGTACAGTCGGCCCCGTCTGCCAGGGTAGTTGGCGATGCCTTGGACTAGCCATGGGGGATCCTCGACGAAGACAGCTGATGTCTTCTCCGCGTCGCCCAAGTATCCTTGCGCGAGGACTGGTCCCTCCACAAGCAGTTCCCCGACCGCTCCAATTGGCGCCAACTGATTGTGGTCATCTGGCGATACGACCCAAGTCACTGAACCAACAGCCGTTCCGATAGAGGATCCATCATTCTCGCTGACTTGGACTTGGTTTATAGAGCAGAAGATGGTGCATTCCGTAGGACCATACGCGTCGAAGATTTGAGGAAGACGGGCCCACCTCTTGAAATCATCGTCAGTTGCATTCTCCCCCACAAAGATGATGGTTTTGAGGGCCGGGATGCGGCATGGTTCGACGAGTCGTGCCACGGACGCAGTGAGAGACAAAGTATTGACCTGCATGACTTCGGCGCTCAGCTCCAGATTCCCGAATCTATCCGCATCTGATGGTACACAAACGCAGCCTCCATATACGAGCGTTGTCAAGATCTCCATCAGACTGATATCGAAGGTGTAGGAGGTGAATTGCAATATTCTTGTCTGTTCGCTGAACCCCATTTTCAAACCATGGGCGAGGCAACTGGTGCTGAGAGCGTCATGGTTGACGACAACCCCTTTTGGCTGCCCGGTGCTGCCAGATGTGAAGAACACGTACGCGGCAGAGGAAGCCTGCCCATGAGTCGTTGCAGTTGATTCAGTAGTGGTAGGGGTCGGCAGACTTCCTATGCTGACATCATTCACGGGGATAATGATCCCGTTAGAACCAGCAAGCGTTGAAACGTGTTTCGCGGATGCTAGTATCACCTTTGCTCCGACGCGAGCCAAAATAGTTTCTCTTCTAGCTGCGGCTTGAGATGCGTCTAGAGGAACAAACGCGCCGCCAGCCTTGAGCACCGCCAATATAGCGACTATCGCCCATCGTGACTTCTCAAAACACAGTGGAACCATTGCCCCCTGGCCTACCCCGACACTAGTTAAGTGCGCTGCCAGCCTTGTAGACATATCCTCTAATTCTGTATATGTCAACTCACCGTCCCACGCACAGACTGCGGAAGCACCCGGCCGCTTATGCAGGTTGCTCGTAATGATGTCATGGATGCAAGTGTCCTCTCGACGAGGAACATTCTCGTTCCAGGCCCATACTCGTCTTATATCGTCTGTGCTTTGGGAGGGTATCGAAGACACAGCTCTCCGTGGCATGCTATTGATGTACATGAGAATGTGAGAATAATATGCCAGAAGTCGATCCATCAAGGAGGTGGGTATCACAGCAGAATCGAATGTCGCGCGAAGATAAACGGACTCGGTTGAGGGAGTACATTCGATTGTCAGAGGATAGGTATGGAAAGCTCTAGCTGGCCCCTCTTGGACTAGTTTGTACAAGGGACCTTCGGGGATGTTCTCCCCTGGGAATTGTATTATCAGAATACTTTGGAATCGGCAAGCGTCCGCATAGCCGAGTTTACGAATCCGCTGCAACCCGGTCTGTTCAAATGGGATCATTCTGAGACTTTGTGACTGTACCTCGTCCAGTGCCTCCTGGATAGTCATGGAGGGCACCGGTCGAACCCTGAAGGGAACAGTCGCAATTGTCGGACCGGTGATGCTGTGAATGCCTCTCAAATTCGACATTCGGCCGCTGACTACAGTGCCGAACACGGCATCGTTCTCTCCAGTAAACCTCGACAAAACCAGTCCCCAAGCGAGTTTGAGTGCTGCCGATAACGGCGCCTTGACCTTTGTGTCGGATGGCAGGCTGATCCGATATTCCGTGTATTTGGGGGCTTGTACGGAATAGGAATCCGTGGATGCTGCTCTCAATGAAGAACCGGCAGCGTGTGCTAACTCGGCATGCCAGAAGCGTCTGATCTGATCATCCGCGGGTAATGACAGAGAGTGTTGGATAAAGCAGCTATATGGCTGCGACGTTGTTCTTTCGCCGTTATAGTAAGCTACTGAAAGTTGATTCAGAATCAGCGCTAGAGACACACCATCATAGAGAGCATGGTGAATAGTCACGACTGCTCGATACTTTGTTATATTCTTCTCAGGTGCCAGCATCTCAATGGAAAACAATGGTCCGCCCAAGGCAATAGGGTACGGTTCAGGAATGGGACAGGATTGTCTGTAGCTTGCCTCGCGCATGACAACCTGAACCAAGTTGGCGCCCATCCCGGTAGCACATACGATTCTCGTGCGAAGGATGGAATTCGTTTGCACCACAAAGTCCCACGCATTTTGGAAACAATCCAGATCAATATCTGGAGTAAGTTCGAGCGTGAATCTGAAGACGTAGGCACCGGGATGCTTCAGAGATAGAGCGAATAATCCTTCTTGTAGGGGAGTGCACGGGTATATGTCTTCAATACTATCCCTATCTGTATTGCATTGCTGAGTGACTTCATGCATTAGATCATCGCGGTCACAGTGCGTTGGGAGTAGTGAGAACGGAGGTGGTGGCGGGTGTGCTTCAGAGGTGCCACTCCCACCGTTATGATGTATGACTAGCGAGGCCATATCCTGGAGCTGGGGTTGAGAAAGAATATCTGCCACCGTCAAGGCCAGGTTACTATCGGTCGCTCGTGCGGAAATTGTCATGGCACTGATGGAATCACCGCCCAGCTGAAAGAAATTGTCATTCATTCCCACGTCATTGGAACTTAGACCGAGCACATCGGCCACGAGCTGACATATCTTCCCTTCTAGCTCATTGGATGGACGCATCTTCATTGATGGCTCAAAGCCCTGGTAGACGGCGAGCTCCTCTCGGGAGAACAGGCAGGCCTGTTCCTTGATTAGGCGCCGATTGGTCTTGCCAGTAGGCGCAAGCGGCAATTGCCTTAATGGAATATATAATGAAGGGACCATAAAGGCAGGCAGAGTGTTCCGTAAGACCACTTCCGCAGCCGCAGCCCGATGTCGAAACGCGCTATCCGGAGAGACAAAGATGTTTGATTCTGGCAGCGTGCCTGGATTGGGGCTGGGGTGGTGTTCGGTAGCAGTGGCAGCATCCCATATGAATGCAACAAGTAGCTTCTGGTTGTCCAAGCCTGACGGTGTAATAACATCCACTATGGCATCGGTTGCCATAGGAAAAGAGCCCGTCACTTGACGCTCAATTTCTCCAAGCTCCAACCGCTGTCCGCGTATCTTCACCTGGTTGTCTTTTCGGCCGACGAACTCCAGCGACCCGTCCCCTATGGGGCTGTATCGAACCAGGTCCCCGGTCCGGTAGAGTCTTCGGGCTTGATGACGTGGCTGTAGAGCGAGTAGCCACCGTGGGGGTGGAATGAAGGATGCCCTGCTCAGCGCTTCATCCCCAAGGTAAGAGCGACCAACAAGTGGACCCTCGATTAATAGTTCCCCGATCGCCCCGATCACCACTAACCTCTCGGGATTGTTGGGGTCGACTATCCAACATGCAGCTGTTACGCCTGATCCAATGTTGGCTGGATTGGCATTTGGTTGGATGTTGGTCAGCAGAGTACTGTAGACAGTACATTCAGCAGGACCATACACGGTCACCAGGTTAACCGCCCTTGACCATGCCGTAAAGTCCGTTGCTCTGGGGGGTTCACCACCGATGACCAGGACTTTCAGGTCATGTAGAGTCTCAGGCATCAGCGTTCGAGCCACCGAAGGGGTCAGAAAGGACCAATTTGCCCTACGTTCGCTGATGGCACCGGCGAGGTTATTTCGGCTTTCGGATTCCTTGGGAATACACACACACCCGCCCAGGGCCAGCCCGAACAAGTAATCCGCAACAGCCGCGTCGAACGCATGAGATGCAAATTGGAAGATACGGGACTGGTTGTTCAGGTTAAAGTAAGGCCCAAGGGCGGTGATCTGAGTGGCGAAAGCAGCATGTTCGATGGCAACCCCCTTTGGCGTTCCGGTGGACCCAGAGGTATATATAGCACATAAGGTATGGTTGGCAGGTATCTGGTTGGGTTGATATTTGCAAGTGCCTGTGGGACCTTGGGTCTCTTCCATGTATTTTTCATCCACCGGAATAACGTGCTGACTGTTGAGCTGCGTTGCTAACCCAGTCATATGCTTGGAGCAAAGGACCATAGTGGCATGCGCGTTCTTGCATATCCACGCCAGTCGTTGAGCCGGGTGGGACGGATCCAAAAGGATGAATGCACCACCTGCCTTAGCGACTGCCAGGATGGCAACGGCAACCCACTTCGACTTTTCAAAACAAAGAGGGACAAACATGTCCGCCTGCAGTCCTTCTTGGGTAAGAACCGCTGAGAGCCCTGACGAGTAGGCATCCAGTTGGTGATAAGTAAGTTGGCCATCCCAGGCATCGATTGCGATTGCCTCCGGTTGCGACAAACACTGTTCGTGGATCATGTCGTGGACACACCTGGAAACTGTTGGTGGCACTGATCCGTTCCAGACCTGGAGTTGCCGCATGTCCTCGTCGCTGATACCGTCGATATCACCCACTAGTCTCTCTGGAAACGAAACGATTTGTCTCATGATATTGGCGAACACATGAATGGTCCGCCGTGTCTGATCTTGCGGTATTACAGCAGGATCGTAAATAGCCTCCAAATGAATCATACCATCCTGCGCAGGAGTGCACACAATTGTTAACGCATATGTGTCCCACATTTGCTGTGTCGTGACGCCTTCGACGCTGCTGAGGATCCCGGTCTCTTCGGATGGGTTCGGGCTCTGCTGAATGACGAGGAGACTCTGAAAGCTGCATGCCGTGGCAGCGTCGTTTCCAACTCGACTGATATTTTGCACGCCAAAATGTTCAAATGGCATTCCCGAAATTATACGGCTGTGCAATAGCCTAAGCATATCGTGAGTGGATAGCTCGAAATTCAACTGCACCCGTAATGGAAATGTTGCAATGGTAGGGCCAGCCATCTTGTCAATACCTGGCACTGGGGATCCCCTTCCAGAAACCGTCAAGCCGAACACAACATCGGTAAGGCGAGTATAGCTAGCCAACGTCACGGCCCATGCTAGCTGTATACGAGTAGAGAGTGTGATGTTTGCAGCGGCATTACTTGCCGGCAGCCGGATATCCAGACTCTCACGTTCTGTGGTTTTCGGACAATAAGTCGTGGATGGTAAGGCTGGAAACTGTTCGGCTCGCACATCGACCATCTCGGCCTTCCAATATTCCGATGCTTTCTTGTTCGATTGGTGAACATATTTGACAAACTCTCTAAATGGCTGTGAAACCAATACGGCTCCATGGTATGCCGCCTCAACCTGTCTTAGCAACACGGACATTGACCAACCATCGTATATACAGTGATGTATTGTGATAACACAGAAGTTTGGCCGGCCGTCGCCGCTGGTTATCAACGACAGCCGCACCAGCGGCACACCAAGATCCATGGACTTGGTCCTGTCCTGCGCCAAATACTCGTTTAAATCCGGGTGTGTGCTAAAGTCCAACTCGTCGCGAACAACAATTTGATAAGTGCCTCCATCGTCCGGACAGCGGATAACACGCGTTCGCAGGGGAGGATTAGCGTCCAAGGTGGCCTTCCAAGCGGCTTCAAACCTGGAACAACTAACGTCCGTTTGTATGGCGTAGACTCGCTGTGACATATACGAACCCGGCCGTACAGTGTTGAGGGCGATGAGACCTTCTTGGATGGGTGTGGTAGGGTATATATCCTCAATATTTGACTCAGACAATGCATAGTTCTTGGCTGCCACTGCAAGAATGACACGCTTCCGGCTTTCCGTGATCAGTTCAAATGGACCACAGGGGTGGAATTCTTGTATCTGTTCCTGTCCGCGACCTATCAGAGAGGCTTGATCTACCAGCGAGGGATTTGTGAAAATATCACCGAAGACTAGAGAAACCCCGGCCGCATGTGCGGCAGAGACCAGCTTCATTGCTGCTAAAGAGTCACCCCCTCGTCGGAAGAAGTCATCCTGTCTCCCGATGCTCGATTGGGCAACGTTCAACGTCTGGGACCAAAGTAAACTCAGCGTCCGCTCTTGTTCCGTACGCGGAGCTTCATGGCTGGTGTTGGACCCCATGCACAGCGCCACCTCAGTACATGTCATCTGAGAGAGGAGTTCGCGTAATCTTCTGCGATCCGTTTTGCCTGACAGGTTTAGTGGAACACAGGATATGGTAACCACCAGTGTTGGAACCATGTACCGGGGAACGAGACCCGTTAACCGCGACCCCAGTTCCTGTAGATAGATAGGGGCCCGGTCCAACGGACCTAAGTGGGTAACACTGTCTGTATTGGTGGAAGTGCGCGTCAATCCGAGAAACGCGGTCAATTTGATATCATTCGAGCTGGGAGGGTAGCAAAGATCCACGACGACGTCGTGAACGGCAGTGTCTGACATCTCCGCCAGACAACGCTGGATGTGGCGCGTTACTTCATCCAGGTCTAGTCGTTGTCCGTAGATCTTGGTGGAATTATCCTTGCGACTCAAGAATCGCACTGACCCGTCGTCAGCGAATTGCCCCAGATCTCCAGTCTTGTAAAGCCGCCCACGGTAGCCCGGTTTTAGTTTTTGTAACCACTTTGCATCATCAAGGAATGCGAGAGCCGTTCGCTCAGCATCGAGGTAGCCACGAGCTAGCACCGGCCCCTCAATCACTAGCTCGCCCACGGCTCCTAGAGGAACCAACTTGTTATGATCCTCAGGGTCAACGAGCCAGATTGATCTTCCTATACGATGTCCAACATTCTTTCGGTCAGAATTGACTGTGGGACTCTTCCTTACACAGCAGAGACTGACACTCTCCGCCTGACCATAGGCGAACATGAGGTTCACTCTACCTTCCCACGTAGCCAGACTGCAAAGAGACATAGGTTCACTGGTGAGCAGCAAGGTCTTCAGGCTAGGGGTCATGTCCGGATCGAGCAAAGCCGCGACGGATGGTGTTAAATTGGCCCAGTTGACATTGTATTCGGTCATAAATGTCTCTAGGTGGTTTAATCTTTGAGCCTCGGACGGCATGCAAACACAGCCACCCAACATGAGGGTCAGCAGGACATCTCGGTGAGCGATGAGAAACGCGAAGCTTGAAAATTGCAAGACGCGAGATTGGTCATCCAATCCTAGTGATTCTCTTAATAGCGTACCCCAGCTCACAAATTGTCCATGTTCCACTACAATTCCCTTGGGATTGCCAGTAGACCCGGAAGAAAACACAACGTAGAGTGCATTATGCGCGCTGCTAGGAGACTTCCATTGTCTTTTCTCCTCCCCATCGCAGTGGCTTTCAAAGTATTCGGAACCTTCGCTGACAACCACGACGTGATCAGACAGGTTGCTTGCCGTTTGGAACAAATCTTGGCTGGTCACCAAAAGATCAATGTGAAGTTGGGCGCAAATTCCCTGCATACGAGAAAGGGGATAGTAGGGCTCAATTACAACATATGCTGCTCCTGTCTTGATCACGGCGAGGATGGAAACAGTAAGCCACTTTGACTTTTCGAAGCACAAAGCGACAAAAGTCTCTGGAATGATGCCCAGTCCTGTCAAGTACACTGCGAGATCTGTCGCGAGGCTGTCTAGTTCATGGTAGGTAAACTGGCCATCCCAGGCATCCACAGCTGGGCTGTTGGGTCTTTCTGTAGCCTGCTTGGATATCAAGTCATGGACACACCTTTCTTCCAATGTTGGTTCAAAGTTGTTCCATGTTTGAAGAATCTTCATATCGTCTTCGTCGCAGAAATCGAAATCGGCCACAGCCGTCCATGGTTGATCTATCAGAGTAGTAATGATTCGGGTTATGGCGGTTGCCATACTCTTTGCCTGGAGGTTACCGAGCTTTGCCTGCCTGTAGGCCAGGGTCACATTACTTCCATTGACCTCCAAGATGGCCCTGATCTGAAATTGTGTAAGTACACTTGTGGCTACCCTTTTAGCTGCAATGAAACACTTGTTGGGGCTTACATTGGCGATGTGCGGTTTACCCATCATCTGGGAGCCTCTCCCAGGTCCAACGTTATGCATGAAGAGAGTGTCGCATCCGTCGAGGGCTAATTCTTGCTCGGCTGCCATTGACTGCTGACTGTTGTGGTACGAGCTATTGCTGGGCATCCGCTTAACGAGATTTATGATAGCAGTATTTCTATCAACATTCATTAGATGGACCCATTGTTCTAATTTTGGCTCGTCGCTGCTACTCCCTGGACAAATACAACGAAAGCGGACGTCGCTTGAGCCAGTGTAGATTGCGAGCACTACGCTCCATGTCAAACGCAGTATTTCATCCACACTAATTTCATGGCTGTCGCAAAATTCAGCCAGCGGCGGGATAACAAGGGGCAAAAGACTCAATTCGCCGTTACTGTCCTGCGCTAGCATACTGCATGGCTGGTTGACCGGAGCGTCTGTAGCGGACATGATGGTATATATCCACAGGGCTATTTACTCTTCTTACCCTTTATTTGAAGATATAACAAGTGCGAGGGAAGAGGATACCAAACCTTAGATCCAGATTTGCATCTCGTAGCTTGTCTTAGCACACACGCATGAACACTCGGCTGTACAGGCCTTACAGTACAGAGTGAGCCAGTGACAACATTTGGAATCTGCGATCCCTGGATCAAGATCTATGTGTACGGGTGACCTCGGCATACAGGAGGGGTGTTCATTGCAAGTGTAAGACCTGCACAATCATTTTCCGATTGGCCTTGCAATACACCATCAGTGTAACTCTTCCATCTATTAGAACGGATCCCTTTGTTTACACGGCATACTCTGCTCCGAGTTGGGCATCTGCATACGCATACTCAACCACACAGATCATTCACCCTGTTGTTGCAATAACACATGTCCTGGTGGCATTACAATATTCTGGCCAAATGCCTTGGGCATTGATTCACTATGGATGCAGATAGTAAAAACCTAAATTAGAAAGTATAACAAATAGAATTCAAGATGCATGAAATGCGGAGCAAGCATCGTCATGTCACACAGCAACATGGTCCTCTATCTTCCGGAGTATTCCGAGTTATACGAGAGAGGAGACGAGGGGCATACAAGATACACCAACTGTGACTGGCTAAATGATGATCTTTTATCGCTAGTGAACTGTACTGTTGTCGATCTTGACCCCCAGTCCCCCCCCCTAATAATCCCACACTACACAATTCGCGGCCAAGGCGCCAATGCGCGAGATCAGAGAAATGAATGAATTACATCACTTCACATTGTCAAGACCTTGCATTCATGCATGTATGTTGTGATGATTGGGTATGCGTCAAGTGCCAACTCCGAATAGTATACTTTGATGCATCGCACAGACCCGTTGTCGACGATCCATCAATACCAGAATGCGTCGACAAACCACAGGATTAGTACAACTGCCAATGCCGTCAATTCCGCGATACATATCCGAGTATTACCGGAACTATATGGAGCTGGGGGTCAGTGGTTTGCTAGCATCTTGATTGGCTTAGATGGTTGAGATGCTCCTCATACCCCTCGTCCCAGGTCTGTCTGAACAACATCCCGCGACCGGAAATGATGATTTCCGCAATATATTCCAAAGGACATTGATGGACTACTTTATGGGATCGTGAGCCTATGCGTACTTGAGCCGGTGGTGATGATACAGACTCTGCCGCATGTTCCTATGTCTAACTGTTACTTCCAATGATTACAATCACTATGCCTTCGTCCAAAGGCACTGCGATCAGCAGGGTTAGCAACGTTGTAAGCTGTGAAATGACATTGATCATGAATCACTTTCATCCCCTCTTCTGGCATGGCAGCTCTTTTAACAGGTCAACTAGATGAGTCCCTCATCCTACGATACGAAAGGGCAAACACTGGCCTTCGATGCCAGGGTCGACTCGTTCTTCCCACTTGACCACTCCAAGGTTATACACTTGAATCTTCGAGTAAAAGACAAGATCCTGCGAGCAATTGTCAAAGCCAGTGCCGTTGCCAAGGTAACATGGGATACGTCTCAGCAACTGACGGCCGAGTCGATCGTCAGGGTGACCGGCCACTTCGCTCAGCACATCTGTGACGACGAAGTCCGTGGAAATACCGCTTACGCTACAATCTATGTCTCGGCCTTGGATGTCATCGCTTGGGCAAGTGCAGACCTACCCTTATCTTCATCTCATCCAAAGAAGATGCTCTCTCACGTTGACCTGGAGGAACGACTGAGCAATCGCATTCTAGACGTTCGATACGCCGCGTCCGGGGCGATCTTCAAGCTTCATTCAGGCATGTGTCAACTGGTTGTCGAGTTTCTGTGCTCCAACAACTTCCATTGGATTCACACTCCGCGAATTATCACTGCCACGATCCCGGGCGACAATGAATACTTCCATCTGCCGTATTTTGGTAAGGATGCATGGCTCGCCCAGAGCTCGCAACACCACAAACAAATGGCTCTCTCCATGGACATGCAACGTGTATTCGAGATTGGGCCCGTCTTTCGGGCCGAAGTCAAGTCTCGCAAATCGATGAGGCATGTAACTGAGGTAGGTCATTCTTGCCTTTCTCCTCCTGCCAAGTCATAGTCCTCGACCGGTTCGTCAGTTGGTGTTAACGGGCCTCATACGCAGTTCACCGTGCTGGATATTGCCATGGCTTTCTACGATGACTACCATGAGGTGGTTGAAATGATTGAATCCATGTTGGTATTCATCTTCCACGAACTTCAGAGACGCCCACAATACCAGAAGCTTATTGAAGTGGTTCAACAAATGTACCCTGATGTCCGGCCGTTCCGAGTGGGCTTGAACGAGTGTGGCAAGGTCCCACGCATCAGCTTTTTGGAGGCGAAGCGCATCTTGAGAGACGAAATTGGACTCGAGTCGGATGACCACAAGAACTTTACGTGAGTAGGAGTCCACCCGGTGCTTTAGTCACAATTAGCTCATTGGCTGTCTCATGTGAGTTTCAGACACTGATGAAAGCCTCGCAGTGAACAAGAAGAAGCAGCCCTGGGCCAACACTTCCGCGTCTCTCCACATCGTGGAAAGACCGACATTTTCACCATCGATCAATACCCCGCATCACTACGTCAGTTTAATTCTCAACCCAACCCGGATGCTCCCGGATTCTCCAACACATGGGACACCATCGTCGGTGGACGAGAAATCTGCTCGGGTAGCCAGCGTATCCACTCCTACCGTGACCTGTGCGATGCCATGCGAGCAGGTGTGTGTGGACCCCCGCTGGATCCCGATGCTGAACAATGGCAACCCTACCTGAATGCGTTCCGGGCGGGCATGCCCCCCCACGGCGGTTGCGGACTGGGCATCAATCGACTGCTCCAGAGCTTCTTGGGGTTGGATGATGTGCGAGAGGCTACGTTATTCCCGAGAGATGTGAATCGGTTAAGGCCTTAGTGGCGTAAATCCAAGTGTAGAAAATCGACCAGATTGCCCCGCCTGATTTTATGCTCCTGGTAGGAGGAATAGACCGCCCGTGTTTGGGTTCATGGTTTACCTATATTACTCTTTCGGCTGGTGGCTACCCTGCTTGGCGACTTTTTGACAGAGGGCCAGTGCTCACCTTTGATACCGTGGGGGGAAGAACCATTCAATGACCGCAGTCATTGTGTATGCGGATGGGGGCTTGATAGGTCTCCCAATTCCTCCCGGGGCTGTTTAGGGCCAGTATATATATATATGCAGTTGTCCATAGTTATCATTCATCAATATCTATTCAGTCTTCTACGAGGTGTTCATGGTCATTACTATTTTCATATGTATTCTTCTCCTTTCCTTCTTTATTTTAACCCTGAATGGAGGGGGTTGAAATGATCGTCATAAACAGAGGTCGGATCCTTTGCTCCCTCCTCTTTCATACTCTCCTCTCCCAATCAGGTATCCACACACACTTATTCCGACCTACACCTCGGCTTTGCCTGCTCCGACCAATGTAGGATTTTTCATAGATTCTATTATACTTGAAACCATTTATCCATTTGTATGACATCCTACGGTAGACAGGGACGGAAACCCCACCTGGACAGGTGCCCAACCAGCGAATCCGCATCCTAGTTCATATACGGCCGAAGGAGGTAGACCAACCCATTCCGCACCTGTTTTGGGCCTGGCGGCGTCACTGCACGGTGAACAGTCGAGCGCAAGCGACCGCCAGATTTGGCCTCCAGCTCATCGGCGATATTGACCAGGACAGCACCCTCGACGACGGGGACCGCCTGCCAGTCTTCCGTTCGATTTCCCTCGGTGTCATAGATCGGAATCTGTGCGCTTACCGCGTCATACCACATCAGCGTCATGAGGCCGAAGTCCGTGTGACATGGTTGGACTATAGCGCCAGGCTCTTGGATCGGAGGCTTGTAGACCAGTTTGAGCGCCGTATCGCTAGGGATGGCGGCATCATCGTTTAGCTCGGGGATGTCCACCTGTACGGCAGCGCAGAGCTTGACTAAGATCGTCTGAATGGCGTGGTGCAAGGAACGCAGGGTACGGCTGATGCGCTCCTCATGGGGTGCGAGGCTCGCAGGCATGGTCCACTGGCCCTGTTCATACTCATTCCGGGCAATCTGATGTGGCGTGGCGCCAATCAGCAAGGGAAATTCTTTGGTGAATTTACAGTTACCTCGTAGTATTGGAAGGTCTTGGCAGCATGATACCTGCATGAAGTCAGAACCGATGAACGAGTGAGCAGGGGCACCATCTTGACGGTCGAGGCTCGGACATCGTGAGCATGGCTTCCCTTACCCTCTCTCCATTCCCTCGCGAATGCTTTGCTTCTTTTCCTCACTATCCGGGGGTAGCTTGAAGAAGGCATTTCCGGCTTGGATGAGGCTCGGAATGTCCTCGTAGACAGACTTCAGCCTGGAATCCCCTAGCTTCAGGTAGAACATGCCCACAGACTGGCACGCCTGTACCAGCTTCTGAATCTCTTTACTGTCATTTTTCGCCAAGGCTTCAAAGTCGACTACTGTGAGAGAGGCTATTCTTTCGATGACAGTCATATTGGGCTGCAGATCAAGCAAGTAGGGTAACGAACGGTACAAGAGGGGGAACGGGGTGGGACCGTGGAAGACAAAAGACAAAAGGATTGATACTCTTGCTTGTGCATACACAGCGTGAACAAAAAAGAAGAGTGGACAGGAAAGTGGGAGAGGGGAAAGTGATAGGGCTTATAAACTACTCTGACAACACCGCCACATTGCCTACGATGGTTTATTGTGTTCTGATCCTAAGCGATTTATGGTAGGAGGCAATGATTACAACAACTTGGTCCGAGGTCTACTTGACCAAGGCCCTCCGTAAGCCATCCAAACGATCAGACAGAACTTGCATTCATTCCATAACCGCATTCTCATTGTTTTCTTTAACATTCCTCGGACCACTACAGCCAATCTCGTGACAGAGTATATTACCCACTCAACTCTCCAAACGCAAACTGCCCTACACACTAACTACCTACCGGTTTGGAACAGAAGCGCCTTCCCCTCCCATTAGATGCTTACCCTGGCTCCCCGACCGCATTTCGATTGTTGGTGGTATCCGTTGTATCCTCAGCATGAATCTTCCTGACGATCTGACCAGGAAACGACACCATTCCATCCCCTTTCTAGGCACTTTACTGTCTGCCAGAACCTATTATTTCAGCTTGAGTTACGGAAGCAGAACCTACCTCACGAATATGCACCAGTTCAAGTATGCGAAGAAGGTAAGTTCAAAGGTCGCGCACCTAAAACTAACAGACTGGCACCGGAACGTGTTCTTCCAGTTTTACATCCTCGACGACCATACAGAAGCGCTGGAGCCATCTCGAGAGGAACTCTCAGGCATGTTCACTCATGGACTCTCGGTTACTGTCAGATAGCACAAGCGTAGTTCTAGACGCACCATTCTTAAGATCGGCAATTATAGTCTTGAGAAGATGATCAATCTCCTTCAATACGGGCCAGTTATCTAAAGCCACGAAAGCAGGGACACGGTCCCGAGTTATTTACAACTGTCAAACCTGCCAACGCCGGGCTGATCGTCCAGATTCGCTTCAAGCCTGGCAATGACACATGGCCCGCGCACATATTTACAGGTCTATATCAAAGAATGTTTGGTAGTTGCATAATACGGATGATGTGTGATACCAAACATTGCTGCGGGGGTGCCATGTTGTCATGACAGCTTTACCGAGTTGCCTATCACCTAACTTGACCAGTTGAAAACTTCAGAAAGAATAAAAAGTGAAACGTGGAAAAGAAGAAAAGTGCAGAAACCATCGTGGCTGTATCAAGTTGTTGGCTAAAGCGACGCACCGTTGCGTTGCAAGCGGGGTAGACATTCCAAGCTTGAAGAACTTGATCAACTTTAGTTTAATGGAGCATAATACATGATGATCTATTATACTGGTTAGCATAATTTTCATCCTCTCGGTCCGTTGTCTTGTTCCCCTCATCATGCAGAATACAATTAGGGTTTGGAGGCCTGTGCACAGCTTAACCATTCCTCCGAGAAATTCCGATGCAGTCACTAAACCCCTTAGCATTCCACCCTGTGGTAACAGTATGTATATCGGATCAAATGACTTCCCACATGCAATATACATATGCAACGCAGGAGGGGTGAGTGGGATTTGTAATTTGATGCTTGGAATGCAGAAGTCATGTCGTCATACGTGCAGCATATATATGCAGCCAAGACGAGCTAATATCGAATGAAGACAGAGGAATCCAGACAATACACCCCCCAGAACACCTCTGATTCTCTGAAGCCAAAGGGGGTAGATTACCAGGTCAAAAACTACTAGACTCTGGTTGTTGTACATCATTATCCGCAAAATGATCACATATCGGTCTCTCACAGTACGGGGGGTATTGTAGGTTAAAGGAGGTGTAACAGATACATAATAAAATAAAGAGAAGAGAGTCTGGATATAGGTCATCGAGATATGGGTTATTTTCATCCAAGGTAGCTAAGTCTGAAACCATATCTCCGGGTTATATATATATCTCTTACCATTAGATGGTGGGCGGTTATATTAGTATATAGATATTTCCTAGTTGTGGGTTTGCACCTAACTACAACCCCGTCGCAATTTCCTTTGCCAAATATCAAACCCCATCGCAAGATAAACTTCTATTGGGAAAGAAACCTGAAAAATGGCAATCGATATGGAGGATTCACGCCCTTCTCTGCCAAATGGATCCGAACAGACAGTTCCCTTGGGCCCCCTGGGAGACACCGGCATACCCGAGGGAGAGAATGGTGACATGGAGACGACCGATATACATGGTCCCCCTCGTCTGGAGTGGACAGATAGCAGCGAGTCGTCCAATGACCTTCGGTCAGATATATTCACCCGGCCAACATTGCCTATGCTCGAAGCGATTGTTCATACGACCCTGGGAGACTGCACTGCAGAGGAAGACAAGACCACTGTTGCCTTTCAAAGCTATGTGGCTGACTTGGTGGGCCATGAAGCGGCACTTCTTGTCATGTCCGGCACGATGGGTAACCAGGTAGCCCTTCGCACCATTTTGCGCACCCCGCCTCACGCCATCCTAGCAGACCATCGAGGGCATATCGCCACCTTGGAAGGTGGTGGTGCGACAAGCATTTGTGGCGCGATGGTAAAACCCATTGTGCCGGCCAATGGGCACCATCTGACCTTGCCTGATATTCAGCAACAATGCATCCTCAGGGAGACGGTCTTCGATTGCCCAACCCGAGTCATTAGCTTGGAGAATCCGATTGCGGGGACCATAATGCCCCTTCATGACATGCGAGCCATCTCTCACTGGGCACGAGCCCAGAGCCCGCCCATTCACATGCACCTGGACGGCGCTCGTCTCTGGGAAGCAGTTGCTGCGGGAGCGTGCAAACTGAGAGAGGCTGGAGAATGCTTTGACAGCATCCAGCTATGCTTGACAAAGGGCCTGGGAGCACCCCTCGGCAGTGTGATAACGGGAAGCTCGTCCTTTATCAAAAGGGCAAAATGGAGTCGCCACTTACTCGGCGGTGGCATTCGCACTTCCGGTATTATCACCGCGCCGGCAAAGGTCGCCATTCGTGATGTGTTCTTTGGCGGAAAGATATCTTTGGCACAGGACAAAGCGAGACGGGCGGCAAGGCTGTGGCAAGACCTAGGAGGAAAGCTACAATTGCCAACAGAGACAAATATGGTATGGCTTGACTTGCCGGCGTCGGGTGTCGAGCGTGATGAGTTTTATGCGTTGGGTCGCCAGTTGAACCTCAAAGTATCAAATAGTTTGTTTGTAGGACGACTGATCTTCCATTACCAAGTTAGCGACGCTGCATTTACAAGGCTCTGCGACCTCTTCAAAGCTGTTCTCAAGGACCGGACTGTCCCGACTGCCAACAGCGAGTAGGTGGAGCCATCATTCCAAAAGTAAAGTACAGAGGTACGAACCAGAACCACTGGTCCACGGGACATCTAGAATCGGGCAAATATGAGATAGAAAGGATATTCAAGAAATAGTGTACAGCTGTGCGTCCATTCTTTGCTGCTGTAATACCTCCACATCTGTTTTCTATCGGTCACAGTCCCGGCTAGACCGTATATACTAGGTAAACCGCGATATATAACCCTGTCGGTTGACCCACCACTTGGGTTTATTTTTGCAGCCGAACCGAAACCCTTTCATTATTTGTTGCAGACAGCAACCTCATGTCGAGCACACCTTTCGTCTTCCTTCCAAACACCATCCCGGACTGAGAACAATTGTATATGCAGTGAAGACCTGTTTCATCCCGAGTGATTCTGCGTATTGGAGCATTCTATCTACCATTCAACTACCCCGCATTGTCCATCATGACTGTCTCTCGCAAACAAATCAACTTCCTCCGCGGATGGCCAACACCAGGGCTTCTCCCCACAACCCTTCTTTCCTCTGCCTCTCAGCGTGTACTCGCCAACCAGGATGAGTACACAAAGATGCAAGAGTATGGCTCATGTCATGGCGTGACGCGTCTCCGAAAGGGGCTTGCCGACTGGGTTGGAAGTCATTATGGAGTCACCCCTAACCTAGAGCGTATTTGCATTACTGGCGGCGCCAGTCAGAATCTGGTATGCATTTTGCAGTGCTTCAGCGATGTCAATTACACGAGGGCTGTTTGGGTCGTAGCGCCATGCTATCATCTTGCTTGTGGCATTTTTGAGGACAATGGCTTCGCAGGTAGACTATACGCGGTCCACGAGGATGATGAGGGCATCGATCTCGAAACCTTTGACCGCCAGCTGCAAGAGTTTGAAAACCAGGATAAACCAAATCGGGACCTCAAGGTACTGTTACCCACGGATTCTCTCCTCATCTGAATGTTTCTTCTCCGGCTGACCAGCCAATTCAGCCCTTTAAGCAACCGTCGGTAGAGAGGAAGCTGTACCGACATCTGATTTATACCGTGCCAACATGTTCGAACCCCTCGGGGCTCACCATGTCACTGAGCAGGAGAGAAGGGCTGGTCCGGCTGGCCCGAAAGTACGACGGCCTTGTGATTAGCGATGATGTTTATGATTTCCTCCAATGGCCATTGACGGCGCCAGTGACACCAGACCGATCGGCTGAAATGAGGCTTCCACGCCTGTGCGATATTGATCGCAGCATGGGGCCGTCTGATAACGACTCTCGCGGGTTTGGCCATGCGGTCAGCAACGGCTCCTTTAGCAAGATGTCTGGGCCGAGTGTACGGACTGGCTGGGCCGAAGCGTCGCCCCCCTTCATCACAGCCATTGCTCGAACCGCAGCTACAAGGTCAGCCGGAGCCCCGAGTCAGCTCTGCGCTGCGATGCTCGCGGACGTTGTCGAAAACGGTCAACTGCAACGGTTTGTCGACGAGACAGTACGACCGACCCTGCAGCGACGTCATCGTCTCATGATGGACGCCATTGATCGACATCTATCGCCCTTGGGAGTCAAAGCACGCACCAGCAGCCTCAACGGTTTTGAGACCTTTGGCGGCTACTTTGTTTGGTTGGATATGGGCGGCGAGGTCTCTACAACATTCCTCGCTCAGGTGTTAAAGGCTGAGGAAAATGTCATTATCGGCCATGGTCAAATGTTCGCCGTGCACGGAGACGAGAAAAGAACTAACTTCACCAACAGCGCTCGCCTGTGCTTTGCTTGGGAGGCAGAGCAAGATATTGTCGACGGTATTGAGAGGATTGGGCAGCTGCTTGTGCGGATGAAACAGAACCGGGAGCATTATCTTCGACTTGCATCTACCTCATACAACATACATTAATTAATATCCCTTACGGTGGAGGTTTGCAGGCTAGACCGTCAACTGTTGTCTCCTTTGTTTCTCTCCTGTTCTGTTTCGGTATTCTCCATGTGCTTCACATTCTTTCATCGAATAGCTTTAGCTCAGATTGACCAAATATTGTTCCACCATTTCAAATGATATGTTACTTCCGCCACAAACAATAATGACAACCACAGTATTCTCGTCAAACCCTGAAATCAGCTCTCTTAGCTTTTCATTGTAGCATACAGCGGGACAGACGGCACAGGCCAGTTCGACCAGATAGTGCTCTTCGTTAGCAAACCGATGACATGCCCGTATAGCCTCAGCGTCAGACAGCACCACGGTCCTGACGTGCTTCTCCAAGCCATACTCGAATGCTCTGCGGGCCACTGTCCGGGCACCGAGACTGGTGGCCAAGCTAGCGATTCTGGGCAGCGTAATGCGTTCCTTCTTGGCTATCGACTGTGCCAACGAGTCAACGCCATATGCTTCGACAGTAATCACCTGGGTGCGGTCCTTCATCTGTAACTCCTCGATGGCCTGCATTAAGCCGCAGAACAAACCACCACCACCAACACTACATATCACCGCATCAACGCCAGATCCGTGCTCAGCGACCGTATGGCCGTTTGTAGTTGTTGCGGCGGTGTTTATGGGGTAATGGTGTATCGTGTCGCCGAGCTGCTTCACAATCTCGTGCATGATGCCAGCATTGCCTTGCCACACCTCGGGGGCATCAAACGGCGGGACATATATTCGTGCCTCATCGGTAGTCCCCGGTCTCATCATCACGGTATTTCTGAGATACTCATCTGCTTCTGGCCAAGTGTTTCCATACTGGATCGCCTCCACCGCCCCAGCCTGCTTTAGCTTTGCAATCAAAAATGCCGACGTCGACAGCGGAGTGACAATGGTTGTTTGGCATCCAAAAAGATTTGCCCCGTAAATGGTCGCCAGGCCGGCATTGGCACCGGACGAGCTGTAGAAGTGGGCTTTGGCGGTTGGATCATTTTGTTGTTTGCGAAGGGCTGTCAACCTGTCCACCATGTAGTACCCGATCCCTCTCGATTTAAAAGAGCCCGAGGGCTGTGTGTTTTCCAATTTCAGGAAGACATTACTGCAGCAAATAGCAATCACGTAGTCAGCATCAGACTATCAGCACGGTGTCATGACGGGTTGTTCTCACCAGCCAGCAGCTTTGGACAAATTCCCCGATCGCACCAGGGGGGTCTCTATCCAGGGAGTTTGGATTTCACTTGTCATAATGATCTTTCTGATGCTTGGTGTTTTGCCTGGTCACAAATACGCTATACAAAGTAAATGTCTTATTCAGTAAATGAGACCGATGTTGCTTTTACCCAACCCCTAAACAACGCATTTACATTGTCTTGTGAAGTGATATAAGTCATTAGTAGCTAGTGTGGAGCCAATACACTGAAACAGCGAGATCGTCACGCACCCTCCCTTCCTGCACTAACGGAGGCATGGTTTGGACTACTTTGATCATTAAGCTCTTCTCCGCGCCTGGCGCCTCAATGCAAGTATAACAGCATTCAACTTGTTTACTAGGTGGGGAATAATGATATCTGATGCCTCTACCCCGCTCTCGACAACTGTTCGCGGTGACAGTTTCCACCAAGCACGGCGAGGCAGAGACTAACTAGGGCATTCAGCTACACACGGACCCCGTCGGTGCGCTAGGGCCTCTTAACTATATTGTAGGTTCCTAAAGGTTCCGGTGCCCTCCTTCCAATGGGCAATGCATCTTTCTATATTGATATTCTGGATCGCCTGTATGTTGGTCTGATCTATTTCCTCAAGCAAGTCTATGAGTGGACAAGTTACAACCAACCTAATCACAATAGCTACTCCTGATACAGGCCCTAAAGCTTCCAATATCCTAACTTCTGGGGCGTACCTTCGATAGACTGGGCGCAATGTGCACGCTGGCTCCCGGGCTGTTGGCGGTGGCTGAACTCGGGGTGGCATTGGACATGGCATTTGTTGTTGAAGCTATTGATTAGCCTCCCTTATGGCCAAGTCATTCCCAAGTCCGAGATACACACTGCCGTTTTCTGATCAAAAGGAATAGAAAAGACAGAAAATGAAAGCCAGAAACAAACAAAAATCATCGCAGTAAGAAAAGATTACTGTTACCCCCCGTCATGCCGCACACGAACCACCGGTGGTCTATCCCCAAAGATAGCGTACATTTCCGGGAGGTCTGGACTTCTGGTATCATCCTCACACGCCTGCATCAATTTGAAATCACATAACACAGCTGACTGCGTCTCACTATGGTATAACACATTATGGGCTCCACAGTCAATCTGGATAACATCGATTTACCTTAAAACCTTGACTGCTTTGAGGATAGTGAGTCTCACACGATCCTTGGCAGAACCACCCAGTTGGTCCCACACTGTATCCAACCGGCTGCCCTCGAACTTGCTCATGATGAGTATGTACCCTTTTGAGAATACAGAAGAGCAAGCAATCGTTCCGTGGCTGAGGAGGAGGGGGAAAGAACTCATACCCTTCTAGTCTCCGCATATGTATCTTCGTGTAGGTGAGATACTCGTCACGATAACTAGAGAGCGTTTGATGAGTATCTGATACAAGGCTGACAAGGACTTTTATGACTGGCCGCTCATAAAGATCCACATTCAAACACTTAGCAATTGCCCGTTTTCTATCCCTCAAGACTTCGAATATGGCTTTGTCGCCCAAGGTTCGGGCCACGCTGGCGTAGCTCACCGGGGTCATGGCAACGCCCGTACCATTGCCGTCAACGTCGGTGAATAGTATTGACTGCTTGCCGGTGGGCTCCCTAATATCACCCGGTGAAGAAATCTGGGCCAGTCATTAATCGGGCATCGATCTATCCGCACCGTCCAGAAGGTTTTCATTTCCCCCACTGCCCATGCTTACTCGGGATGATGAAGTCGCCGGACGAATCATCGACAACAGGGACCAAGCCAGTCAGATCTAGTGATGTACACGCATTTGAAACATTCTCACTGGACGTGGCCCACTCGTGGAAAGGTCTGAGTGAGATGGCGTCCCGACAATCTGACATGTGTGTGGTGCCATTCATCTTATGAAGGTTTGGGGAAACTCGCAATATTGAAGCTGAAGCGGTTTCCGCGTCGGATGGATATAAGGGACAAACAAGAAACGAGGGAGAAAGCCGATGGGAGTACTAGGGATGGGATGAGACGCGGGAGGGTAGTTAATTGAATCTAGTTGTGTGAATCGTGTTGGGTGAAGGTAGCAGAGTGAAGGTAGCGGAGTGAGGCCCAAAGTCAATATTTTGTAATATTCCATATATTCATGTATTTCCATGTCATCCAGGGTCAGGATTGATCTTTATTCAGTTCAATTGCTGCAAAATCAACAAGATATCAAATCGAACTTATATGAACACAGCCTTCTCAGCCCGTCCCCACAACGGCTTGAGCGAAATATTTGGCCAGCGCCAGTCCGGTAGCTGGTCCTTCCTCTAATGGCAACACGCACCCGACGTAGCCATCAGGGCGAACGACGACCACGCCCCCTTTCGTACTGTCAATCCCCATACTATTGTGAGCAGCCGCGTCGGCGTAAGCCCGGGCGGGTTGGTCGTCGACGAAGGTATGGTACCGATACACGCTAAAGGGTCTCGGAAGACACTGTGTGAAGTCAATAGATGATAACTCTGTATTGAAGATGAAGGAATAGGTGAAGAACGGCGACTCTGGGTTGTGCCGTGCTTCATATGACCGATCCGGTGGGTCTCTCTGATAGGGATGAAGTGGGAAGGTCGCTGATGCAACATAGGTAGCCAAGTCCGAGAGTGCGTGGAATGTCTGTGAGGGTCGGCCGGCAAAGACATATATATGAAAGCTGCCATTGAAAGGCACATCCTGTTCCAGGTAAACCACACGCGCACTAATAACCCTGGTAACGGTCGCGATAGGAAGACTACGACCAGGGATAGCCTTCCACACTGTGGTGGGAAATTCAGAGTTTGTTCCCGAGTCAATTAGACTGTTTGATGCATATTCCACTCCGTATCCACTTGTCAAGAGAGTGTTTTCCTTGAAAACCCGGATGAACTCTGCATTGCTCGCCATCCTTTCGCCATGAACGTGCGCACTGAAAAGGTTTGCGTAACGGCAGTCAAATTCGATCAGTCTGTCTGCGACATGCTTTCGTTCTTCCTCGTAGGTACGCAAAAGTTGGCGCTGCAGGAAGCCAGCTTCAACCAGATGCAGCTTCCAGGCGAGGTTATGGGCATCGAGCAAACCATAATTCATGCCCTGGCCCGCCTTGGGCTGCACAACATGTTAGCTGGTGAAGAGTGTAGACACCAAGGGGTAAGTGGCAATCATACACTATGGGTATGGCATGCATCGCCACCGATGAAGACCCGCTCGTGTAGCGAATAGCTTTCAGCTACGCCTTGCCTAATTCGGTACGTGGAGCACCAGTCTATTGTCTGCCATTCGACATGATAGGGCGACAGGATGTCGTTCGCGGTTTGCTTGATTTGAGACTCCTTGGCGAGGTCTGGGTCTGCCCCATCAGGCTGCGAAAAGAGCTGGACATAGATGCGGACGTGATTTCCACTCTGTGGGATTACCATGGCCGATCCCTTAGCCGAACGGACAGTACATTTGATCTGGAGTGGTATCGTTAGCGCAACTATGGATACCCTAGCCTTGGAAGATCGATGGCAATCAATACCCGAATATCAGGAAAGTCGCTGTCCACAATACCATCGATGACACCCCAAACATGCACTTTGGAGTCCTTATATATCATGGGGATACCGAGTAGACTTCTCACTTGGCTGTGCGCACCGTCGGCACCGAATACATACTTAGACCTGATGACCCTCTTCTGATGACCGTCGACCGTCGCTAGGGTGACTTGGAGAGGATGGCTCGATGGACTCGCATCGTGGTAAATGTTATCCACTGTCCATGGTCGTTGAATCTCCAGACCCCGTTTGGCCAAGTCTTGGAGGAATATATCTTCGATATGGCCTTGGTGAAGGATGGTAGTGAAGGGATGACGAGTAACAATAAAGTTCGGATAGGTTCTCGCTGAACCGGTGCGAGTAAGACCGGACTCATCATCGTGGTCACTCCAGAATGCCACTTCACGGATGTAACCCGGTTTGCGTGGGAAGATGGCCCGCGTGAGATCGAGGCCTTTGAGCACGTCCAGAGTTCGTGCTTGGATACCGTCTGCACGGCCGATTTGAGTCGGGTTCGCATTGTTATCAATATGCTTTATCTTGTATGGGCCCAGACGGAGAAGGCAGGCCGAGAGCATTAAGCCCACAGGGCCAGCGCCAATTACAACCACATCATAATTGTCTTCCATCATGTCGCTCAGGAAGGCCTCCATGGGGGCGTCTAATGGTGGAGTCTCGACACTAAGGTATTGTGATGCTGGGGAGTGTAATGAGATCAATGCACAAGGCGGAGGGTCTCGGAGGATAGGATTAAGATGACTTTGTCATTATTTCCTTCTCAACGGTCTACTGGCCCGATTACGGAGGTTAAGAATGAATATCCCTGTCAAACCAAGGCAATACTGTCAGCTTAGAAACCCTGTAGAGTTTGCGGGATTTGATGTGGTAGTAATGGTGTGCCTGACACTTCGAAGTTTGGCTCATATTGGATGACAATAATCAATCCCGAGGTGGCTGCTGATGGCCGGTCGGAGGATTCGTGTTACGGTGGCTTTTCTTTTCTTTTCTTTTTCTTTGCCTCAGTAGAGTTGTTGAAATGTATCCAATCGTGTTGGATTGCCCGGTTCCTGGATTGGGGAGCATAGCCCTATTCCATCTGATTGTGATCGGTTATGGGATTCTCTACCACAACCCATGTCGAGTAAATAAGGCGGCCCGTTGTGATAGACATCTATCGGTCCTGTCCGTAAAAAGCCCTGAAGTTTCGATTTTACCGCTGTCATTTGCGCTGTTTCTGAGCATGCTCTGTGGTCCTTGACACCAAGCGATCGAATACCCAGACCCTTCACCATGAAGCACACTACTACTTACAATCTGGACCCCTCCCAGTATTCCTATGCCTCTCCGCTTGACGGATGGAATGAACGCAGCAACAGTGGAGGAGATGCCACCGGGGGAGGTATAAGCGAAGCCTACGATCGGTTTCTGTGGCCAGTCTCAAATGGAAGGCCTGACGGTGCTCAACTGCCTGGCTTTCATGTTCATATTTACTTCAGTCCGGTATGTCAGCCATTGTAGATCCGAGGTCTGACTGGTACTGAGACGACTACTTCAGAATGATTCTTTTCAAACCAAATTTGCCTCGGAACTTTGGCAGAGAGTGCGGTCGGAATGTATGCAATCCTTTCCCCCACTAGATTCAGAACGATACTAACAAGTCACTGCTGGACTCAAGTTCCTGAATTACATCTCTTTCCCATCAGTACGGCCCCAGAGGGTCCCCACTCGGCGGGCATGTTCGAGGTGCACATATTCACTCCAGCCCAATTCGGAGCCTTTGTGAGCTGGCTGGTCATCCATCGCGGTCCTCTGAGTGCGTTTCTCCACCCTAACACTGATGATGAATTGAGGGACCATATTCAACGATACACATGGTTGGGTCCGGAGGTCCCGCTGAACATGGATATCTTCAAGCTGAGGCCTTCTTGCGAGTTATTGGATTCCCGGGACAATTCTGTAGTTAGGGTGTGGGTTGAGGCCGATAAGGTGAAGACTGAGCGAATCGAAGCGAAGTAACTCTGGGCTCTAGAATGAGAATATAAAGTTATATTTGTTCGGCTGTTTCCCTCTGATTCCATTCAAACATCATGATACTGGTTAATCATACTTTATGATATATTTTCATAACGGAAGCGCAGTCGACATCTTGTCTGGTCAACTAAAGTCATCATATCGTCTTGAACGACTAGTCTTCGTATGTTACCTCTTGTTCGCTAACCCTGCGGACCCGATCAAAGGCCGGAATGGTGTTAAAAGATAGATAGAACTGAAGAAACTTGAATGATCCGTTGCTTTTAAAGCCATGATAATCTCCATCTCACTGTTTACACAACGACAGTCATCACTACGCTGGATGAGCTAAACTAACAACCCTCCGAACCGCAAACCCAAAACACCGAATGGCCTCATCAAAGGACTCAATGGGAGCGGCAGCGAATGTCATCCGGAAGTAAATCTCCTGCATAGTATTACGACTTTCAGGGGCCAGAAACCAGCTCCCGGGGACAACCAGGGTTCCGCATTCAATAGCGGCCTCGTAAATGTCTTGCTCAATCATTCGGGGTGACCTCTGCGTTGCTTCTGGATGACATTTCCAGTCAACGGAAACCCAGACCTGTAGTCCTCCATTAATGTTCGTCCAGCCAGAATAGAAGGGAGAAGCACATACGAAGAAGCCGGCTCGAGGGGGCTGCCAACTAACAATATCCCTGGGAACATGCTGTTCCAATGCATTCAGCAGAGCATCCCGTCTCATTCCATATTCATGTTGCAAGTGATGCAACCACCTGGCGAATCCCAAATGACCCCAATTATCATGCAACAACTTGAACAACATCAGCTGAGAGAGTCCGCTTGGATTTTGCACGGAGAGCTCATGAGCCCGGATCATCCGCTCAATAATCTGTTCCGAGGCTGTTACCCAGCCCATCCTCACACCTGGTGCTATGATCTTGGAGAACGAGTCCATGCGGAAGACTCGGCCATCCGTGTCAATACTCAGGTAGCTGGGAATCAGCTTCCCGATACAATCCGCGACAGATGATGGGAAGTCCCTCTCCGCAGGACATCCCTTCACATCCATCGAGCGTGCGTTCGGGTATAGGGGCATTTGTATGAAATAGTAGGGATCATCTTCCAGAAGATACAGATTGTGACGCTGGGCAATCCGATAGATTGCATTCTTTCGCTCCAATGAGGTTGTCGCCCCGGTCGGATTTTGACCGGCTGGAATCACATACAGGAGTTTGGGTTTGCTCCCTTTTACCTCCGTGTTCCAGTGGGACAAAGTGGTCTCCAGGCTGTCCGGAACCATACCTTCAGAATCCATTTTGATGCTAACAAATCGGTACCCCAAAGGTAGCCCGGTTTCATACACTACCGGATATGTATATTCATCCACCAGGATATAGTCACCTGGCCGCCCGAACATACGTAGTGCTATATCTAGGGCAGAAGTGTTCCCGGATGTCAGAATACATGACCAGTTTCGGTATGGCGGCCGATGGGTGAGCTAGATGAAGTGAGTGAACAGGACTCGCAGAGGGATATACCAAGACCAACCCGTATATGTTCGGACATGAAGTCAACCAACGGTGCGGACCCTGTGCCCTGCCCATACTGTAGTGCCACGGCGATGTCAAGAGCGCCTCCTCCTTGATTAGTGTCATATTTCTCCGTGGTAATTTGACTGGTCTGTGTCGAACCGTCTGGCGATGAGACCACTAGATGGAACTGATAAAATGGAAAGTATTCCGGACGAGGAGCACCTGGCCCGAGCGATCGTATGCCTATATTTCACATCAGCAAGCAGTCAGGGAAGCCTTCCAGAGAGGGTGTTACCAGGCTGGGCTAAGATATGGTGCATGGCCTGCATCACGGAGTTCTTTCCATCATGTTAATACTCTCGAACGCATATTCATAGCTCCGAACATACCCTTCTAGATGCGCATTCATCGCTGAGCATATCTATCAAGCTTAGCTACGGATCTTTGGGTTGTAAGATGGCGCTTACGACTCCAATCCTTCGCATCCGCGAGCGTCTCGACCCCATGAGAATCCATGCCGGTGCTATGCTGCTGAGGCAATCAGGGATGATTCCACTTTGATGTCAGTAGATCTACGACAGGGACGAGGAGATGTGCTGAAATACTGGACAACCTCTGCATCCCCACTGGGAAACGAGAAACAGTTCTTTCATTGGAATATGGGATACGAGGATGAGCAGGTTTTGTTCCTGGAAACTTCTATTTCTCACCCTCGATTTATTGGCTCCAGGCTTGCGACATCTCATCCTAATGACCTTCATCACCGGAGTCAGACTAAGCTTATCAACTCTACTAAGGTCAGACTATCTCATTCAACGCCGATTGGCATACCAGGCACTTCACCATCCCCACCCCCTCCCCTCCGGTCCGGCAGTACGATCTTACGGTATACGAAGCTGTGATCCCGACCCCTGCATGATGTGGTGAGACAATGGCTGACGAGCCTCCTGTGGTGATCGAGATTTGATCCATTCAAAAGTGACCGGAAGCTCGGATGCGGCGCCGGAATACGACATGTGTAACTGCAATAGTTGAGTATTATAGCTCCGGGGACTTTTTGTCGCTGTCGCAGACTCAGCCTCAGTCGTCTCCGATCATCATAGAAGGCATGATGTGAGACCATCGAGTAATGGTCTGGCATGCCGACTACTAGGGGTGCTTTTCCATTTCCGGAATCGGTTAGTAGCATGTTTAGGACCAAGCCAGGGTGCATCCCTCTCCCCAGGTCCAATATTTGAATCCCAACGGGCTCTGGAACTTGCCACTTGGAACAGATGATCATCGCTGGCGGACCGAAGCCGTTGCCTACTCCATATCTCACTGATACATGATTCCAGACCAAGTCACTGGCAATCCTTGTTGACGGCAAAGCCGATATTTGTGAGGAATATTTGCCCAGAAGAATCGTATCCATCAGGTCTACGCAGTTCTGTTTACATGCAAGCAAGTACTTTGTCTTCCTCGCAGAATCCAGAGAGAAAATGATGAATCCACAAGATACACCCACTCTCCCGATGCCTTCGCAGGGACAAGGGCAAGCAACAGAACCCCAATTTGTTGCTTTCGATCATATTGCCTGGTATGTGGGCAATGCCCGCCAGGCCGCATCCTACTTCGTGGCCCGGTTTGGGTTTGAGATCATTGCCTACCGGGGTCCCGAGACAGGCTCTTATTTATCCTGTTCCTATGTGACAGCAAACGGGGGCGCACGCTTTGTGTTTACGTCCCCCATCTCGGCCCCAAACAACACCTGGGAGCAACGGGCATCGGAGGAGGATCGGGAAATTCTGAACCAAATTCAAACCCATCTTCAACGGCACGGAGATGGAGTGAAGGATATTGCCTTCCAGGTCACCGATGTCCCGGCGCTCTGGGAGCACGCCACGCGCAATGACGCCGTCTTGGTTCAGGAGCCCACCTCGATCCGAGATAGCACAGACGGAGAGGTGATCCTCGCGAGGATTCAGACATACGGAGATACCACCCATACACTCCTCGATCGTTCAAGGTATACCGGAACCTTTCTTCCCGGCTTCCAACCAGTATCCCAGACTGACTCACTCAATTCTGTCCTACCCCGAGTAGGCCTGCTTGAGATTGACCACTGTGTTGGTAATCAGCCGTGGGAGGGCCTGGACGGCATCGTGGACTAGTACGATCTTACCCGTTAAGCGTTTGCTACAGATTCAGTTGACTAACCGAAGCAGCTATGAGAGAGCACTCCAGTTTCACCGGTATTGGAGCGTAGATGACACTAGTATGTGCTCGGAGTTCTCCGCAATGCGGTCCATCGTGGTGGCATCCTCCAATGAGGTGATCAAGATGCCGATGAATGAGCCAGCCCTGGGTCTGAAGAAGTCCCAGATTGAAGAGTACGGGAGATTACCATTCTAACTGACTTGGATTGACCGTGCTTTAGATTCGTCGATTATTATCAAGGCGCTGGCTGCCAGCATATTGCCTTCAGCACCGACGATATTGTTCAGGCAGTCCAGAATCTAACGAAACGGGGAGTCGAGTTCCTCACGGTCCCGGAGACGTACTACACGGTGATGCGAAACCGCTTGGCGACGGTGGACTTGGCCGTGGTGGAGGACATTGACGAACTACAGAAGTATAACATTCTCATTGACTTCGATGAACAGGGCTATCTCCTTCAGATCTTCACGAGACATGTGGTGGATCGCCCGACGGTTTTCCTCGAAATCATCCAGCGGCATAACTTCAATGGCTTCGGGGCTGGGAACTTCAAGAGTCTGTTCGAGGCATTTGAGAGGGACCAGGCGGCGCGAGGGAACCTGTAGCCGCGGTCTTGAGACCAAGGCATCTTGTTTGTTTTACATGATATTGATTGTACCAAAATCACAAATTGAACGTACGCTTTGACATTGAAGAACTACCTGTAATCGTGACATAGTATCCCGAGGAAATGCTAAAAACAACACAATATAAACCCTTAACTTTCTCGCGATCCAATGGACCCAAGCCTGCCTTCCGCTGGCCTTCCCGCAATTATTTGCAGTGGCAGTTTGATCGAGTTGGTCTTTTTCACTAAGCCGAAGGTGAGATAAGACACCTTCAGTTTTAAGATGTAGATGCGCGATATGTAGCAGGAGTGAAACGTCGGTGGAAACGACTTCCCGCTGGGGAGGCTGGTGGGGATGGCCACAGATGCCGTGTAGAATTTCCGGTGTGGACAAATACCCTCCGGGGTCCTCAGGGCTGCTGTTTCCACTCTCTCCGTTCGTTGGATCCAGGGCACCGAGGTGATTTGAACGTTCAAGAGAGGGATTACATGCTGATAGGCGCGACGGTTCATCTGCTCGCGTTCACCCAGAGAGTTGGTGGGAAAGTCCGTGAAGGGTCGGACAGTCAGAAAGGTCACGATCTTCAGTTGGCTACAGAGCGCATCGAGCTGGGGCGGTCGCTCGTTGGCGATAGGGTCAAACCGGAGATGCAACGTGGCCAGGATGCCAGTGGTGGTGGATGGCTCCAGGCCCCCCAGACGCACTTGTAAGGGCCGGGGCTGCACCGCTGACAGAATTAGTCGACCGGTGATGCTCCTGGACAGACCTTGCCGGACGACAGTCTTCAGCCAAGGGCGATATTCGGTGGAGTCAGGCGGGACACTAAGAGGAGGGTCTTCATCTACCGTTGGGACTACATGCACCTTTTTGCCGACTGCGGCCAAGATCGCCGTGGTCGAGATGCCCCCGTCGTCAAAGGGGGTGTCCAGCACGACGACCTTGATCACATAGCCAATGCGACATGCGGCCGGCGCATAATCATCCAAGGGTTGACGTGGGTCATGCAACTGAACTGGGTCCCCTAAGCTTGGGGGAACGCGCGTATGGGCATCCTTTAGAGCCCAATTGCCGGTCGGATGATTGCAGGATTGCGGGAGGAGATAATCGGGCACGACGAAGGTGAAGGCAAATGGATACGTAATGCCCTTTTGCAAGGTGTGGTTCTCTGGATACCGGTTGGGTTCGATGGGTTGCGACAATTTGAGGAAGCGATGAGTAGCTCGGGTTCGATTGATGATGGTTCCGGGGGGTTCCACTGCTGTTTCGCTAATTCCTAGGCGTCCTGTTAGCATCAGCTTACCCCTTCTCATCTGGCGGCCAACAAACCTTCAAAGGTAATGTGGATACTGTGAAAAGGGAGGTCATGCTCCGTCGTAACGGTCACTTTGCCCTGGATCTCATCGCCGGTAGTGTAACAGTTGACGAGTCCATCTCTTTCATCATTCAAGTCAATCACTATCCGTGGTCGAGTCCGCCGATCAAAATGAGGATCCATCAGAGGAACAGCGGCGTCACTGATGCCCAGTTCTAGGATGCATGACCTATCCTTGCCCGTCCGGTATATGTAGTCGCGCAACGACACCACGCGATAGGGTGTGTGGTACAATCAGCAAGAAGCACAACGCCTTTCCACTGAGAACGGCTATTCTCGGCTCTCCATGCTTTTTAATGGGATCTTTGTCAAGTCTTTGTTTGGCCCGGGTTTTGGACGAGCTCCGATCTCGGTCGCGGGCTGACCACCTTGGTTCTCTCCTCCCCGATGCTGAAACCCTAATCCATTCATGGCCAATCCAAGGGTTTTCTTTCCTCCCGTTTAACAATTGAACCGGTTACTAGATCATTTTGCGATAGGTACCAAACCGGAATGGAACTGACCTCAGACGGTTCAGCCGTTGGCATTAGGGTTTGCTTAGCTACGCGTGTTTGGACCGCCACTGCAAGTCCCCGGTGACCGTTCTCGGCAGGGTTATTTGATTCTAAAGGAAGAATAAGATCCAGTAAGCCACCGGGGATGATTGACGGACAGTGTGGGGTATGTCGCAATATCTATATTGAGTTCGTGCCGGTGGTACATCGATGGACCGTCACCACCTGAACTTATCTCCAGCCAAGAACGCCAGTAGCAATGCATCGCTAGGATCGATGGCTATTCTCGTCAGATGTAATCAGACCTTCGTATCCACTGGACCATTGTTTCGGTTCTACCTGGGGTATTTCCTTGTTTGAAGAGGGCATAACCTTGTCCAGCACGATAACCCAATCATCAGTGTGTGAGAGAGCCTTCTGATCGATCATGGTGTATAGACCTTCCAGTTACAACACTGTGATCGGGAATTCCCCTGATCCATCTAATCTTAGCAAAAGGTGAGCGTGCCTTGTACTTTTGCAGATGACATGGGCATCTCGTATTGGCGCCGGTAGTGCGAAAGCCACGGACGTAACGATAGGATCAAAAGGCATCTGTCTGACCATTCCTGCAAGCCCGTCAGCCTTCCACCGGGGGTCGCACTGAGAGCAACTGTGGCTCTTCAGCCTCTCCGGGGGATTTGAGTTTGACGGCGTCTGGATCCAGTGCCAAGAATTTAGTGAATCACGATTGCGTCTTTCTTTGTTTCTCTATCAGATATGACGAGCTCTGCTATCGTCGGATGAGTCATGGAACAATTGATTGAACCTTGGCATTCCACTGCTTTTCTCTTCATTCTTCTCTACCTCACATCCTCTGGTCTTCTGACCGGGTCAGAGAGATTCAATTGCCGACTTGGGAAAAGAATCATCTACGGCCACGATGACAACGGAGCAAACGATCACAATCACCCCGAATCGCCCATCAACCGATGAGAGCCCGAGTTCGGAGTCCAAGGAAAAGCCGTCGACGGGGGACGAACTCGAGGGTCAGGAGCCAGAGTTGAAGCCGCCAGCCAACTCGGCCCTGGTGATCTTTTGTATCTCCTGCATTACCTTCATCAGTTGCTACTTGGGAGGGTTGGTCACCGTCTCTGTGCCGACCATCGCTCGGGACTTGCACCTGAACCCCGGGGTGGAATTATGGTAACATGCCCTGCTGTGATGCATGTCCAGGGGCCACGCGCTGATGGGATAGGCCGGTCTCCATGTACGCCCTCGCCACCGGATGCACGCTCCTCATCTCTGGTGCCATCTCGGACGCGGTGGGGAGTCGCCCCATCTTTCTGATCGGCTGTTTCCTCCAGAGTATCTTTTCCATGGCCTGTGGGGTCGCGGCCACAGGCCTCCAACTGATCCTCTTTCGCATCATTTCCGGTATCGCGACCTCACTCTGCTTGCCCTCCGCGATGAGTCTCATTAGCGAGAATTTCCCGGCCGGGAAACTACGCAACCTCGCTTTTGCCTTTATGGGGGGTGGCCAGCCGATTGGTTTTGGTGTCGGCGTGTTGTTCGGGGGCATCTTCACAGACACCGTCGGCTGGCGATGGGGCTTCCACTCCGCGGCCATCGCCAACACGCTCGCCTTCCTATTGTCCTGGACCCAACTGCCCCGACGACACAAGACCGTGTCGTGGCACATGTTAGGATACGGGATTGACTGGATCGGCGCCATCGCCGCGAGCACGGCTTTGGGTTTGCTCTCGTACGCTTTGTCGTCAGTCGGCCCTCATCTCTCCCGTTGTCATTTCCCAACATTGAGCTAACCTGGGTTCTTGGACAGTCTCATCACCGGTGATGTTCGCAAGATCCATGATGTCATCACCATCGTCTTCTTCTCTCTGTCCGGCGCCCTCCTGATCTTCTTCGTGATCTGGCAAGGCTGGCAGGAACGCCGATCGAAGCCCACTCTCATCCGAAATTCCCTGTGGAAGAATACGGCATTTAGCTGCATTTGCGTCAATGTCTTCATGATCTGGGGAGCGTTCAACGCCTTTGAACAAGTCATCAACTTCTTCTTCCAGAATGTCCAGCACCTAACAGGGTTGGACACGGCCCTTCGCTTTATCCCGACCCCCATCACCGGCCTTCTCAGCAGTCTCGTCACCGGTTTAGTGCTCCATCGCTGTCGCGCCGATGCCATTATCAATATCACTACGGTCATCTCCGCGGTTTCCCCCTTGATCATGGCCCTCGTGAACCCGGACTGGCCCTACTGGCGGTGCGCCTTCGTGGCCATCTGCCTCAACTCCATCGCTGCAGATTCGCTGTTCACCGTCTCCAACATCCTCATCGCCGGCGTCTTCCCAGCTGATACGCAAGGCCTGGCGGCGGGGGTCTTCAACACGGTGTCGCAAATCGGGAAGAGTGTCGGCCTCGCGCTGGTTGCATTGATTTCGAACCAGGTGACGCACCAGCAATCCTCGGCGGAGGATCGTTCGAGTCCGGAGGCTCTCATGAAGGGTTACCGGGCGGCCTTCTGGACCCTCTTCGGTATGAATGTGGCCAGTTTGGCTGTGAGTACCATTGGACTACGTAAGGTGGGCAATATAGGGCGCAAAAAGACTCAGTAGTGGAGACGGAAGGGACCGTCGGGTTACATGGTGTGCACTCCGAAATGAGGGTTGATGGACATGTGTGGTTATAAGATGTTATGGGAAAAGACCTAGAATCTAGTTTTTAAAAAGTTTGTACAGCGCCATATTCCTGCTGGACGTATATGGTGATAATGGATTAAATGAATTGTCTGAAAACACCTCTCCACTTGGTTGACTACGTCGGAACACCTTGTATTGCGATAAAAGAGATCTAAGATATACTTTCAACCTTCCATTCAGAATCAATATTGAAAGCCCATCCTAAATGGTGTTTTCGGGCAAAGGGGATACTGCCGTGCAATTGCTCCGACCAACCCAGGGATAGTTTGCAAGCTATGCCCGCTGTAAATGGGAACGTCTCTTTATCGCGACTTCTTTTACCGACTCTCTATAGGTAGCTTCGTCGGTCAAATCAGTCAACCGAGTTCATTGCTCAGAAACGCCAGAGAACCCGGATCACTCTAGATGGATACCTTCACGTTCTTCACCATCCGCTCCATTTCGTCCACCCGGCAAAGAGAACGCCTCGGAGGTACCAAAATGTCGATCCGCCATGCTCGTCGCCATATTCGCGATCGGTTCGGTCAGACTGTCATGAATATACAAAGTAGTGGCCGTCTGAAAGCCCGACTGATCGATCGCGGAGGTGACGGACGTGTCGAACAACTCGGGCGGAATTTTCAACAGGCTTCTCAGACTCGGGCTGTCAGGATGTCTTCTGGGATTTCCGGGTTGGAATCGCCTCATGGAAATAAGTTCGCGCCCAGCACATTTAGGTGCAGGGTAATTCCACTCGGGGTGGTGTAGGAGCAGTTCATGGGGATGGATGAGCAGTTGGACCCCGATAAAGAGATCGCCATCCCTCTGGGAAAAGCCCGGCAATATTGGTGCGAATGGTGCGTGATATCTTCGCAATGACGACAGACGCCCAGTGTGCCAAACTCAGGGTAGTCACAGCGACCGATGCTCTATTCGGGCTCGAGATTGCCCATTGGTCCCGGATAAACTGCCAACCGTCGTAGCCTACATCGACGGGTCCAATCCATTTTGCGTTGTCACGGCAAAGTGGGCCGATGTGTCCCAGTGGGGAACATACTCATACGCCGCCAGGATGACGGCGGTCTCGTTGGGCGCCCGCACGACCCGCGAAGGAAAGGTCCGGATATGTTGGGCGAAGGGGTCGAGCGCCAGCGTGAGCACCATCAACCCAGCGGCGATGGTAGGCAGCCGGGCTGGACACATCCGACGGCCATGAGCGCGACCCCCGACTCCCTTGGCCCAGGAGCTTGAACCGGTACAGGCGAGTGGGCGCAGCATACTGATGCCACTTTAATTGACTCAGACACGAAGGCACCGACATGAGCATTGCCGCTTTCCCCGCGGTGTCAGTAATCGAGACGACCGTATTGGGCATGGCCGTGTACTGCCAACTGGCGCAGGCTCCTTGTTTAATCTTAGCGAGGAAGCCAATCAGAAGGGTCAGGCGGAGAATGCTGAGAACTGCCGAACCAAGCTCCCAGGTCCATAATGCCAACCAGCCCAAGCGCTTGGTACTGGTCTTGTTTCGCGACCCCTGGTCGTGCATTTGTACCCTGGGAACCGTCGACGAAATATCATCGAGACGCTGCTCTGTCTAGGTCCAGGGTTCCTTTGCCGATGGGGATGGGGCCTTGGCCGTGTCCAGGGAGGTGTGGTTCCTGCTGACCTCTCGGGAGTAAAATTAGGCAAAGTCCATCAGGCGATGCTTGCTCACCTCAGCTGCATCCGTATCCAGCGTTCAATTACACAGGATGTGTTTTCCAGCCTTACAGCGCTTCTGGCAGCGAAGGAATTTCCCGTCAGTACGACGGTAGACTAGGAAGAGCCGTTGCGTGGGGGCCGAATGCGATGCGACGGTCTCCCTTGACAGTGGGGAGTCGCCAACTGATCGAACCTCACTCTCCAATGCGCATTTTCGATTTCGATGAAGCTTTGTTCGTAGCTTGGCTTTGCGGGAAGTTCCATTGGTGCCAGCAGGAGTGAACTGGGTCCAATCCCGGAATGATCAGGGAGCGAAGGATTCAGTGGATCTCCTTGACTTCGCCCTGCGAATGAGACGGTCGCAACTCGGAGACCATTGGAATATCACCAATCTTGGTCTGCGCGACGGACTGGACCCGGGGCAATGCATTCTCATGTGGAGGACTGCTGCATTTGCACCTCGCGATCCAGTAGTCCACGGCGTGGAATCGCAGGAGACTAAATCACGACAGGAAATGTTCAGCGAAAGATTAAAGCCAAAAAACCACGAGAGGGCATTTTTTGCTCACTTAACAATATCTCCAAAAAAAAAAAAAAAAAAAAAAAAAAAAAA
>ML742238.1:0-49584 GCA_009193465.1 Aspergillus avenaceus
AAAAAAAAAAAAAAAAAAAAAAAAAAAAAAAAAAAACAGACAGACTAAATTTACCTCAATAGAGTAATTAATGAATTTGAACCCCAACTATGTCAGCCTTATTACTGTCATGAATTAGTAGCAAGATATTCCATGTAATGAAGTGAGGATTCATAAACAGGTGACCCCCAAAGTTATGCAAAAGTCTTGGCAGATCGGTTCGCGTCTCTTGCAAGTCAAATCAAGTTGATTGATTTGATCTCCCGCGCAACGCGTCCATGAAAGCAGATCTTCCTCCCCCACTAAATACCCTCTTTAAGTCAATGATGCCTATTGCTAGAACCAAAATCAGATCAAGATGAATGACGCGACAACATCTCTGCTCACTGAGCACTTCAGCTACACACCACTGGTCAGTATCCCATCCCGCCTGCTACCCCTCAGATGTCACTTTTTTTTGCGACCATACCGACTGACTGATCGAATCGCAGTCCCTCGTTGACGATGTTATCAACTCGATTAACAATTTGATATACCAAGCTATCTCCAGTCTGGAAGCTGGTCTACTCTCCACCCCGCCCGAACGATTGGGGTTTTCGCATGCTACCAATGGCTCGACGATACCCGATACCGATGAGGATGGCAATGTCGTTTACCCAGAAGCAAAGCTGGAAATTGAAAATGGACTACATCAGCTGGAAACCCTTCTTGAAGCGACAGTCGATAAAGCGTTCGACAAGTTTGAGATTATTGTGTTGCGAAACTCGTTTCGTGTGGATGACGACCTGCTGAATTGGGTTAGGCTCAAACATTATGAGGTATGTCTTTATGAAGATGCGTGGTAAATAGCATTTTGTTCATTTATTGACGACACGATTCGCAGGGTCTGGACTTTAGCCCTTCACCTGATGCTCCGACTGCAGAGTCAATCCTCGCTCTGCGCAAAGAACTTCAGGAGACCAAGAAGTTGAACCGCGCATTGAAACAAGAGACCGCTCGTAACGACGCTGTCATAGCCCAACTACGGACGATATTATCAGCCACGCAACCCGCAGATGGCGCTAAAGACACGAAAAAAGAGGCCGACACCGAGACGCCTGCCTCAGCTGGCAACAAGCAGGATTTGGATCTGTCCTTCTTGACAGACAGCCCTGCTGCTAGACAGTTACGTGTCGGTGCTGCTATGGGATCAAACATTCAGCACACACCGCTTACGACCAATACAACCTTTATAACATCTCAACTTCCTGCCCTGCAAGCGTTGCTGAAGCAGCTGCGGCCTAAGTTGGCTACTTTGCCCAAGTCCAACGAAACTGCCGGAACGGATCCTAAGCGCGAGGAGAGAAAGGAATACATTGAGAGCCGAATTCGCCTGCACTTAGAACGGACAGGCCAGCTCGGCGTGGGAAGCGACGGCAATCCTGTCGTCGCAGGACGGAAGATCGACGTCTCAGAAGCGCAGGCGCTCGAGGCGGTCACAGGAATGCTTACGCAAGACGATAAAATGTCAGAATAAGAGGGGACCGAAACGGCAGATGATTGGCATGGTAGCCGTCGATTATCGCGGCAGGAAGACATTGTTGGCATTATGGTCAATATGGGGCCTATGCGGACCAAGACACACTCCAGGTCTGCTGGTCGCGTCTAAACGGAACCACGTCCACCTTGTCGGACTGTAAGATGTTTACGATCTTCTCGTCTTTCTTTTCGAGGGTGATGAACTCCTTCTGTTCTTCACCAATGCCGTAGAAGACGCGGCCGAACTTACTCATAAAGCCCTCAACGATTTCGGGAGTGATATCTTCTTCCTTGAGGATTCCCCTTTCGCAAGCTTGCTCAAAGGAGTCAAGCACGACTTGGGTGGTGTATGGCTGGGTGAACACACCTGCGGCAACCTTGTCGCCTCCTCTCTTGGAAGCGGCAGGGTGAGGAGCGCTATCGGAACCGAAGAAGAACTTGGGGTTACCGGAGGCTGCTGTGCGGAGCAGAGCGTCGCGGTCCGCCGGTGTTTTAGCGACAGGCTTGCAGAAACAGAATGGGTCTCCTGCCCAACTGTCGACAATGATCGAGAGATGATGCGCGGTAATGCTGGTTGGCCCTGACTGTCAGCACAGATCGCAATCATCGGGGACAAGGAAGCCGTACGTGGCTGCTACCGTGGGGCCGCATTTCTTGACGGCCTCGACAGCTGCCGCTGTTGTACAGTGCTCCAGAATGATGCGAAGCTTCGGGAACCGGTCGTGCAATTGCAGCAAAGTGGGGAGGAAGCGCTCCTCGGCTGACAGAACAGTGACATCGCCAGTGGAGGGGACTTCTCCATGAAGGTTCAGAATCATATCTTGACGCTCCATTTCCTCGAAGACTGGATAAAATTGGGTATAGTCCACCACTCCGGAGGAAGAATTGGTAGTCACGCCCGCTGGGTAACTCTTGACACCGGTAATACCGCGCTTCTTGGCCTCGATAATCGTCTCAGGGGTGACGGATTCGTGGAGATACAGCGACATCAGGTAGTTCACGTTTGGGTCAATGGCTTGGAGGCGCTTCTTGTAGTCGAGGGCACGGTCAACGGTGGTCACGGGAGGGACAAGATTTGGCTAGAATAAAGTATTAATTGTTAATTCAGTCCAATGGGTAACTAGTTTGTCCAAATACGGGATCACTTACCATAACGAAAACCGTGTTTACACCACCTTGCCTAATCGTAGGAGTAACAAGTTCCATCATGTCACCATCACGAAGATGGACTACAGAAAACCATCCCATCAACCATCATCCTGCAGTTTAGATATCAGGTCAACGCACCATGGAAATCGGCCGAGGCGGGGAGCTTGACCCCCTGTAACTTGGAGAGAGGCATCTTGTGAGTCTGTAAAGTGATGGTTCTGTAGAATTAGAGAAGGAAGTTGAAGTTGACGGGGATGTGTAATGCAAATGGAATTGGTTTCGAATGCTAAATGGTTGTAGTTATTCGAAGCCCGAAGTAAATGATCTTTTTTTCCCCCGCCGTTGGTTTTTATTCGCGGGGCAGTCTCCATTATGATTGGATGCGGGTCAGCATGTACTGGGTGTCACGGGGTTGGCCAATGAGGTATAGCGGGGTTACGGTGCGACAATACAACCATTACTCAAGCGATTGTTGTTTGTCGACAATCCCTACCGTCAAAATAAAACCCCCCATTATTATGCTCTGTCATATGAACTAGACATTATTTTATAAACAAGACTGACTCTGGCAGGAGCCTACGCAAATACATGTCATACTCACCTGATACTACTACTATAATCTATATATGATTAATTTTACCTTTCCAAGAAACCTGGCTAACAGCAACCTTAGGTGTTGGAGCCATGGGAAAAAAAGCTGCCCGGTCAAATCCGGGTGAAACTAATCGATGACAAACAGAGGGATACAAAGGTGTTACAATAACTGGCAGATGGATAGAGCCATCGCCCAAGGCAGAATATTAATTCTGGCCTGAACAAACGCAGTATATGGCTTGTTAAACTCAATAAACCAGTCTGCTAATAGATGGATCTTCATCTTCCTTTAACGACCCGTGCTGTATGGATGTTCTAGACTCAGACGGGTATACATCACGTGCAATATTATGCAATCCCTGTTTGATTTTCCCGAAGGTGAATATAATTCCTGGAATCAAATCCGTCCGGAAGGGAAGGAAATTCATCCAAGCTTCTTTCAGTCGATGCAGCCAATTATCAGCTATGGTGCTATCGCCCGAATCAGAATAACAAAGAACTTAATACGTTGGATTGTTTCAACTGTTTCAACGATAACATACCGAGGCTTCTTGCTTCTAGCATGAATCTCACTTCTCGTATTCTGGCTCACTGTTTGCCATATCTTGCTGCTTGTCCTACTATCACGCCTAAATCACAATGTCGATCTATTCATCACTATGCACTAGCCGCTATAGTGATCTTGGGTTGTACTGCGTAACGTATTTTATTTCGACGGGTGTTGTTAAAAACCTTTGATTCCTTCATCTATCGGCTCGTTGTCTAAATGAAGTGACCATGAAGGAGGAAGAGTCGGTCATTAAACGCACGGAGCCTTTGGCTTCAAACCCTATACGGTCGCCTCCTCCAGATGGTGGTTTTGCAGCATGGATGGCTGTGCTGGCTGGGTTTCTCCTATTTTTTACTACCTGGGGGTTCTCTACAGCATACGGTGCTTTTCAACACTATTACCAGACGGATCTCCTAACAGATAAAACCCCTTCGCAGCTTTCATGGATCGGCACAGTCAATGCCTTTTTTCTGATCTCGACGGGTGCTGTCGCCGGCCCACTGTTTGACCGAGGTTTTCTGCTCCACCTCATGAGTGCCGGATGTTTCATGACTACATTTGGCCTTATGATGCTCAGTCTCTCGCACGAGTATTACCAAGTGCTCCTATCCCAGGGGCTTTGCTGTGGAATTGGCAGCCGATTTATCTATGTGCCTGCCCTGTCCCTAGTGTCTACTCGCTTTTCGACCCACAGGGCAATTGCTGTCGGGATTGTGACTTGTGGTGCTAGTATAGGTATGGCAATCTGCTAGTCCGGTGGATTCATAGCTGACTGCTTTAGGCGGAGTCATATTCCCCATCATTTTCATCCGTCTGCAGCCCCGCATCGGTTTCCCTTGGACCATGCGGGTTATGGGTTTTATCCAGCTGGCCTGCTCATGTGTCGCGGTTCCATTATTCACTGCGACTGCTCAGCCAAGGCACGGCTCCCCACGCCAATTGATACACTGGAATGCATTGACAGAGTGGAGCTTCAACGCGTACGGAATTGCCAACTTCTTCATGTTTATGGCATACTTTATACCGTTATTCTATGATCCTCTTTTCGCGACCGATGTCCTCCATACTTCGACTGACATGGGCTTCTACCTCATATCTATCTTAAATGCCGGTTCGGTAGTGGGTCGACTAGGATCAGCGATGCTGACGAAGCGGCTACACGCTGGTATAATTCTGCTCACCAGTCTCGTTGCATCTGTAGCGCTAATATTTGCCTGGATTGGCACCGGCACACTGATATCATTCGCGGTACTCTGTTCGTTGTTTGGCATCGTGTCCGGTGTGCTAATTTCCGTCAATCCCCTGGTGATTGCGCACCCTGTGGTCTCCCCTACTCCTGAGATGATTGGTACGCGCATGGGCATGCAATGGTTGTTCTCGAGTCTTGGGGTATTAATTGGGGCACCTATTGCGGGCATCATCGAGGGCCACGGTGGGGCCAATGGGTATCTGGGGCTCCAGACCTTCAGCGGAGCCATCATGGCCGCAGCAGCTATCTTTGTAACGGTGCCTCTATTGGCAGTCTGGAGATACGATTGTAGTGTGAAGGAAGGCACAATAGGATCCTGATCTGGGATGATTGTGTGTCTCTGTCAACTTGACATCCAATAGTCATGCAATGAGCTAACTAGTGTTTATAGTAACTATTAATAACTCTTGGCACATTGGTAGGAATGCATGTTACAAGTGCATAAGTGATATGTTTTGCTGCGACCTGTTGGGTCCTGTTACCCGATTCGGATGCCGCCGCTTTTATGAGGGCAGCACGTGAGTGCTCCGTGTTCTCTCTGTGCCATTTATTGTACCTCCGGTTGCTCCCGGATTACTCTGGCTTAATTTAGTCTGTTATTACTTATGTGATCAATAGCAATCCTTTAGACTGTACTATACTATGTCTGATATTGAAGCTCCGAGCTGTACTCGGGACAAGTGATGGGGGGTTGCTGCTAAATAAAAGAACTAAAAGTATTGTACTTCGATTGTGAATATCAATATGGCCCACTTGTCCAGAACTTTATCATACTTTTACTTTGTTTTACATCTATTTTCTATAATACTTTCTCATGTACTCTTTCTAAACTTATTACATTTTACTCTATTTCAGTGGCTGATAATGGCTATGTGCTATTCTTTATAGAATGCCGAGTAGAATAAAAAGAATAGAAAAGGTTACTGTAAACTCTGTTAATAGAGGTGCTACAATACAAAAGCTTATTGATAGAAAGATATCTAAAGGACAAGGAATAGAGCTTCGCCAAAAGTAAAAGAGAGATACGCAGAGAAAGTGTAGAGGAATAAAGAGTAAATTTCTATATTTACTGATATGGAGTTATGTTTCTTATAATAATTTTGTTGGATTTCTCCAAAAGGAGAAAAACATACCTGAAGATTAGTATAAGATTGGAGACAGGTACCCGGTGTCAATACTAGAGGAACTTAAAGAGTTTATCTACTGGTATACAAATGACTCATGCCGCCCAACATATACAACCGCCGCGTCTCATTCTCTAACCTTTTTTTACGTTCCTCTTTTATAGATCAAGTCACCGTTATGGGTGCCGGCTGGTCATCAGACCACCCTGAGGAGCCCTTACTCTCAGCTACTGATCTAGAACAGCCCCCGATCCACCCAGCCAGTCTAAATACCCTTGCTGTTATGGGGATGTGGTCCCCTCGGTCTCTAGCAACCGCCCAGAGGACTTTTACAACGAGCTGTATGAACAGATGTACTTCGTGCAGCATACCAACCAAGACTGTATTGTGGCTTTTCAACAATACAAGAAAGAAAATCCCTGTATCGACTCCGAGAAGTGGTTTATCATTGCTGAGCGAATCCCTCGGGTATATGGATATCTGGCACATAGCACCAATACCCTGAATGTGGATATAGATTAACCGATTGACCTTCACCTCTATATGGGAGGATGTATTCACGATAGTCCAGACAAATGGCGTCCGCTGGGGTCGGGAGATTAGATATAAATAATATCTATGGGTCCATTTCTCAAATACCTAGCTGAATACTCTATATAATAAAGTGATAAAATTTAAGGTATAGTATTATAAAAGTGACTACAAGGCTACAAAAATCGGAAATAAAGGGGGTAGCAAAACAGAACACCGTCGTCAAATGTAGACAATCGCTTGTTCACATTTATTCTCTAACACCATGTCGGAGTCTGCATTATTACCATTACCAACATATCTATTAAGCTTACAATAAGCGAACATTGTTCATGTCTACTAAGCTACTAAGCAGTACAGTATGATATATACATTAAAAGGAAAGTAGCAAAGTTTCCGCAGGGAAACAGTTGCTTGTATTATTGTGTTGAACAATTGTTTTTCGGCTCATCTTTTTTACTGACATTAGTAACATGTGGACCAGATATGTACAATACCTACCCTATTCCCGGGAATACTACATTTAACCCGGACGAGTGGCTATGAGGAATGCTACGTTAATTTCGCGTGGAAACCATGGAAAATCGCAAAATCAGGATCCATTAGGAATACGATCATCTCAATAGAGACTAAAGGCAATGAAAAATGACCTATCAGAGCCCCCACCCACCATTCATATACTACCCCCTTCCCCTCTATCGCCATCATCCTAAAAAACAGCAACAAGACAAAGAAACAGAAAAGGATGACACAAGTCAAAAGAATCATCCTTCGTCTGGCCGCCTCTGACTACAACGCTTCTGATCCCCACGAAGCAGTCCGACTATACCTTACCAAAAAAGGCTATTCGCTGCACGACCTTGACACCGGACGGCACGCTGTGCACATTCAGCAACCGAATCTAAGCTTACTACCGGCTCATCCGAAAGTCCATATTGTTATTGATGTGGAGAGGGGGTCGAGGGGCGAGGGGGAGGAGGTGCCGATGGAATTTTATAGGGTTTGTCGGCGGGATGGGGAATTGTACGTCTTGCTTTCTCCTTTTTGTGTTTGGTGCAGTGGAAATGATACTGACTTTGGCCATAAGGGTCATGATGGATTTTAAAGATAGAACGTGGTTTCGAAACTATGCGTGTCAGATGCGTGTGATTTCGAAGGAGATGTATCCTTGATTCTTTGTACCTGTGTAGGGTTTCGACTCAGTCTCGCTATTCAATATTTACGTATCCTGGTTCTACTATAAAGTATATATACATACATCAACCGTGTTGATAAAGAAAGTTAGACAACTCCCAACTCCTTTTCGCCATTTCCAACAATAGTAATCCCCATCCCAACCCTCAACACACCCCCGGTCTTCACGACCGCCATCACCCCTGCTAATCGCCCCACAATTTTCCTCTCTTCATTCCTCACCAAGAATTTCTCCTTTAATCCCGGCATGAATCGATCAATCTGCGCACACGGATTCCTCAATCCCGTCACTTCCAATACCACCTCGCTTTGCGCCCCTGTCTCATCTACAAATCTTAGCTCCACCCCGGTCCGCAAATGTAGCAGATCCACGCCCTCGGTGGTGATATTCTGGCCTAAGGCCCCTGGTTCTAGGATCTGATGTCGCTGATTGTTTGTATCCAGCGTGTCACTGATAACGCGCAGAGTCTCGATCGGGATCAGATGAACTTGACGCAGGTTAGGGGGAGACGGGTGGATATAAAGTCGGGAACGGTGCTGAACGGTTGTGCCGGCATGGCAATCACCTTGGATGCCATGGTTTGAGAGCAGAGTTATCTCTTGGATGGGGAATTTGGTGAAGTTGTGTGTTGGGGAGCAGGAAAGGGAGTGGATGCGGGGCATTTCTTTTAGGGATTATGGGTATGTTCGGTGATACTGGTTGGGAGTATCTTTGGGTATGATTTGGAAAGAAAGTCACAGGATAAGAAGCGGGTTGTATCGGTTTGCGGGTTGCATCGGAGGTCAGTCATCATCCAATCCTTTATCTTGTTTACCTGTTGCATGTTAACGTATGGAAACTATATTGCAATTTCTGTATTACTTACCGCATGGTACATTACCAGAGTCATCTGATCCTGGGATGGGATTAAGAATAAAAACTCCCAGAATTACAACAACGCTGGTCTCTCCGGATCCTGAAGCCTCGCTAGCTCCAGAATCAACCGATAAACATACACCGTCCGATCAACTTCGCGGAAAGCTTTCGAGAACCATTCTCGGCCATGTTCTGCAATCTCTTTTGCCCGTTTCTGCCCCGACTCAGTCGATGTCAGATAAAGAACCATCTCCGGCAGCTCTGCTAAACTCTGACTGACGGGAATATAATGAACCCATGGGATCAAACGATCATCGTGCCACTCCTTGAAAAGCGTCTGCTTGAGTGGAAGGGACTTTGACGCCAACAGCTTGTAGTAGCGACCGCTAATCCCGTTACCGTCGAGGTCGAAGACGAGTCGGGACTGCAAGGGTCGGTTCCTGTCCGCCCACGACTTGAAGTGGAAGTGTACTCTTTCGTCTCGGCAGTGCTTCCGTTCGCAGTGAAGTATCCGGCTGAACGCAACATTGTAGAGTCTGCTGTTAAGGAAAGACGATTGGATCCGGCGGATTACCCCGTCTTCGTTGCGGATGTAGTGATGTTGCTGTTGGCCGAGGTTTTGTGTGAGATGGACGAACCTTTGGCGGTGAAAATGATGCCATTGGTCATCTAGGGCAAAGCCACCGGTGGTAGAGCCGGCCCAGTACAGGTTATTCTGCTTCTTATCCCAGTCGATATCGTGTGCATCCACGTATTCGAACTCGGACTCGAGATATGCCGGACTAGGGAATAGTATATCGCCCATGGTAGACGGTGAGCCGGTTGAGAGGATGGGCACCGTTCCTTCGATCAAGCGAAACGAGGTAGGGCTTATTGCGAAGCCATGCATGGAACTATATTCCGGATGATGGCACAAGTCCATAGCGGACGAAATATTGGTGACAAAAGGGAGACCGTAGGTGCCTACAGTATATTCATGCCCCCCGCTAATTTTCTGTGAGCAATATTTGGTCAGAGTCTCCCAGACAGGCCGTCTCGACAAATTCTCCATATTGGACCGAGTCTTCTGGCCCGGTGGAAGCAGGACCCGCGGCTCGTCGAGATGATTGACCAGAAAGGTGATATCGGGGAGAACACCTGGTAAGACTGCCAACAGCTTATCGAAAGAAAAAGCGATGTGTCTGTCATTTGCGCGATGGGAATTGCGACAGCGGGTTTTCGCCTCGCGGTTGGAGAATGTGCAGAGCCAAAGCTCATTAGAGGAAGCACTTTCCACACTTCTCATGGCCTCTTGCACTTCTAGGCCAGTTAACCTCCAGAATGGTGAGACTCTTGCGTAGAGCGTGTCGAAGTCGTCGATGATGGGCGATTGGTGCGACTGCGCAAATTCATACCAGGCGTCGAAGCCAGGCGGTGGGTCCACGCCATAGCGACGGCGGTATTCAGTGTGAGCAGCTCTGGAGGTTTTTGATTGCCTGTCGATCAAGTCCTGGAACTCTGTATTGGCCTTCTGAACCAATGTTTCGATGGGGTGGGCGTGGGATGGGATTATCGCGGACCGCGCAGATCGAATAGTAAGAGTGTTGGCCACAAACGGAATGAGGGACAGGAGGAGAAACGCCCACAAGATCGACTTGTTCGCCTGATGGGGAAGTAGGTGGATCACTTGCCCCAGGGTGAGGAAGGATGCTACAACGTACGACACAGCTTGCACATCTGAGGAGAGCGCAAAGGGATTGCAGGTGGATAGCAGACTGAAAATTCCTGTGGCGGCGGCTGTGCGCCAGGATGAAGATCGAGCCTGGTGGGTTAGCCTCATTTGAGATGAATGATTGAAACGACGTACTGTGTGCACGAGAAAGTACCATGTCAAGGCTTTAGACAGACCTAAGGTCAATGCAGACAGCAGACCTCCCCGGGGAAACTCGAAAAGGTATGTTTCGACACTTAGGGCAATACACAAGAGAACCAGGACACGCAAAGATAGAGGCAAAACCTCCTTCTCCACCTCAAACGATGGAAGCCATCGAGGAGCCTTTCTGGTCTTAGGAGTGAGTACCACATAGACCATGAGCAGCGCAACGGTTGGAATAGCCGACAAAGCGTATTCCCCGATATCCCCAGCGGTCAAAGTCGCAAAAGACAAGAGAGCAGTCAACGCTGTACCCCACACGGTATTCACCAAAAGAGAAAAGAGTGAGGAATCAGTATTTGCTGAGGAAGAGCCCTCCGATCCTAGATACCTCTGCGCGACTAGTAATATCGGTGCCAACGCAGGCTGTTTCCGTTAGCTTAGGGTTACCATTCGACGACCGAAGTAACCTACAAGGAACGCGACCATGCCATTCTCCGCTTTGAAAACGCTATGCATAACAATACCTATAGCGACAATCCATAAGGACACCGGCGATGGCGCATGTGAACGAGAGTTACTCGGTAGGGTTGCTTTCAAGCCCGAGTCACCAGTTGACCGACCCGCGAGCCTAAACACCACCGGCAGGAAGACCCAACACAAGGTCTCAGAACACAACTCTGCCTGTCGCGAGGACAGGCGCTCCGACAGGACGCCGCACAGGAGAGCTGCCCCAGCAGACCCGGCCGGGTCTAGATTATTGAAAGGAAATTCCCACATCGGATCAGCTGGGAACGACACAGAGAAAGATTCATCCTGTGTCACCAGATGGAGTCAATTTCAGACTCCCAGACCTACCTTACATAATCCCAGAATTAATCTGGAAACAGTTCTCTATTAAAATTTTAATACAGTCCAAATGGCCAATTGTCAGTGGATTCCTGAAGCTGATTGGCCGATCCTGTCTACCTACAGCGGACTATGTCTACGGACCGCCGCTAGACAGGGATCAAAACCTCCTGTCCGTGGACGGTTACATTTCGGAGAGGAGAAACAAAGAGCATGGTTTCTTTTAATATCGCGCGGACTAACTCGGGGCACTTGACGCTCAGCCTCGTGCCGATCATTGCGTCCTAGCTCAATCGCAGTGACGACAATGATGCTGATTGTTGCTTTGTGGCCCAATGAGAACTGTCTCAGAGCCAACAGTTCACAAAGGTACGGGTGGAGAAGGAATAGGTTCTTGAACGGACTAAGTGCATTTTGGACTATATGGGTGGGCCAGTGATGTGATGTATCTCCACAACAAAGAAGCCCACGACAGTATGTGGCTGAAATAAGCCATTTTGTGGTTTTTGAGAAAGCCTTGTTTGAACGAGAAGTGCCATGCTTCATTCTATTATCAAAATTTAAGTTTCGACCAACCTAATTATGTATTCAGCATTATCCAGGTATACTCGAAAGACTTTAAATGAAGTAGTCTAGTCCCTGTTATAGTACATATCTACTCCATTACTGCCAACACTTTACAGTGACAGAACCATCTCCAACCCATTCAAGATGATATCATACTTACACCAGGAAAAAAAAGAGAAAGAAGAAGAAAAATTCTAACATATACATTCACCCCACTCCAAAGAAGCAAATAACAATAAGTAAAAAGAGAGAAAGAAGAGAAATCACCGATGCGCCCACCCATTCTCCACAAGAACCTGCATCTCATTAACTATACAAAACGCGCCCTCCTCCCTCCTCCCCTCCTTCTTCTCCCAAGCGTCCAACCGGCCTCGCACAACACTCTCCTTAAACCACGGCGTCGAGAACCACCGCAACAGCCTATTCCGCCACAGCCCCCCCAAAACCGCCAGACTAGATAACCACAGCCGATCAGGAGCATTAACAGCGTCATACGCCAGGGTATTATACCCGACTCGCACGTTGGGGTTCAGCCATACCCCCAGATTCCGGGAAAGGGGGTTATCAGCGTGGATGAGGCAGCATTCGGACCCTTCCAGATGCGATTTAGCTAGACTGTCTGGGATGCCGCGGAAGCGGAGGGCGGGTTTTTCGTAGAAGGGGGAGGCATCCATTGCCACTTTTTCTGTTAGTTTTGTTGCATTTAGGGTATGTATACATTTGAAATGGGGAGGGGCGTACCTGCGCCGTTCCAGCAACTTGCGACGGGGACTGGTTGGCTGTGTTTCAGGGCGTGACGGGATGCCCGGGCTCGGAAGTACGGCCATGTCTGCATGAGCATGTCGTGGCCTTCTGCGTCGCGGAGGGCGAATGTATCGTAGAACCGGGGCGGTTTGGAAAAGTCCAAGGAACATGCCGCGGCATATTGACCACCTCTTGTAGCGAGGAGTTTACGAATATCATTTGTCTAACGCAGTTAGCAAGTTACCCTAAAAAAAAAAAAAAAAAAAAAAAAAAAAAAAAAAAAAAAAAAAAAAAAAAAAAAAAAAAAAAAAAAAACCCAGAAAGAAAAGAGAGAGAGAGAAAAAAAAAGAGAAATACCGTAAAAACAACATCATTCAAAAACAGAACCTTATCAAAAACAACCCCATTCCCCAACAACTCATAAAGCGGCTGCAGCACCAGATTCCGCAACCCAGCCAGATACGGAATCCGCCTCAACTCCACGCCCCTCCCGGTCTCAATCCACCCCTGCTTACCGGGCGCTTTAGAAATCTCATCCCGGTGCGTGGTCTCATCGAGGATGATCCTGCGCGGGATATCATGTTCGGCAAGCTGCTGATCCAGCGCCCTCAGCGCACCCTTCGAGTCATCCCAGCTCCCGCTCTCCTGGATGCTGACGAAGACGTTCTCGCGGCCGATGGCAGAAGCCAGCTCGACGAGCGCGGGGATCCATGCGTCTCGGAGAATCTGCTCGTTGTTCCAGTGGATGCCTGTGATGAAGATTTTTTCGCCTTTGAATGATAATGATGAGGAGGAGGGGGAGGAGGAGTAGGGTCCTGGGGTGAATTGTTGGAGTAGGGCGTGTTTTACCCGGAGGACTTCTAGGAGGCTTGTTAGGAGGAGGATTATGGCTGTTGCGGTGCGGAGGCGGCGCCGGCGGATGATGGGCCAGTTTGGTCGCATTTTCTTTCTTTGTTTACCCCCCCTTTTTTTTTTTTTAATCTTCTTACGGTGATGGTTGATATCGGGGGGTTCTGTGATATTGAAGCATTGCTTGATTGGGGGTGGTATTATTAATTAGTAAACGTGATTAGAAGACTACTCTAGTGTTCACTTGGGTTAGGAAGTATATAGGGCCTGCAGTTGGCAATATGCTATGTTTTAAAGAAACAATTGCGCTACGGTTATTTTTATTTCTGGGTTATGATTGGCTGAATGAAAGAAATGCTACGTGATATTATGGACCCTATCAAAAGCGGACACATACGGCAGATGGCCCAATTCTGTGTTTTCTATTGGTTGAAGATATAGTGGGCCAAGAAATAGTAATGAGCAATCCAGAGCCAAAGATTCTCAGAATAGTTAGACAGCAATGCTCTCTTCTAAAGCCCTGTTTGTTGTAACTTGTCGAGTTAGCAAGGGGGGAAGAATACTGAATGCTGTACCAAATGGCCATTCCCCGGCCTGATCCGAGGCAATCAAGGTTTGCGCCGTACAAACCTCAATCTTTACTCCGACCGGAAACATCCGATGAAAGCCGCAAGAGTCGTACCTTTGTCGTCTCATGCGGCTTCCTCTTGGATTAGGCTGCCTGTCTCTTGCTGCCTAAATTGCTCATGACAGGGTATAAGGATAGTAGAGGAGGCGACGCCTACTTCTTCGCCATTACTCCGTTTGTGAAATATTTTCCGGTGCTCTTTACCATTTGACTCAAAACCCGACAACGATTCCAGCTTTAGTAGTCTCCCGCAAGTGACCATGATTTCCGAGTTTTGGTAAGACCTCTGTATATGCATAGCTATAAGATAACCTCGAATTCTATGCTGACGCCAGAACCGGCAGCCCTGTCTACGCAGTACGTCTAACGCCATATACCCAAACATGAAGATACACCGACAAAGGGCAGTAATTAATCTGCGTATTAGCCGTTTTTTGGTGCCGTAGGCTGTGCAAGTGCTATCGTCTTTACTTCCTTCGGTGCGGCCTATGGCACTGCGAAGGCTGGTGTTGGGATCTGCTCCATGGGTGTTCTGAGACCGGATCTAATCGTGAAGAGTATGTAATACTGCATTCACCATCACAGCGTACTGACTAATAATATCTAGACATCGTCCCCGTCGTCATGGCCGGAATACTCGGTATTTACGGACTGGTCGTTTCCGTATTGATTGCAAACAATCTTGCGCAGAAGGTAACCATCTACACGAGCCTCGTACAGATGGGTGCAGGGCTGGCTGCAGGGTAAGGACGAATTGTCAACACACCAATACTGGGTATGCTTCAGGTTTCGTCTAACGTTGCCGATAGGTTCGCTATCGGAATCGTGGGTGATGCTGGCGTGAGGGGAACAGCACAACAACCTCGACTCTATGTGGGCATGATTCTAATTCTCATTTTTGCAGAGGCCTTGGGTGAGTAATAATGCCAATCCTTCATACAGCCTCTGAACTAATACCTTTATAAGGTCTTTACGGGTTGATAGTCGCACTCTTGATGAACTCTAGGGCGGGCATAGTGGAGCATACATGTGAGTGATAATTAGGCGCTTCCTAGTCGGTTTGGTATCATAGTCACATACGATCTCGTCTCTCGTGGCTTTCTTGAATCGTAGTTTAGCCTATAGATATATACATCTGCCGGGAACGTATAGTGTCATAAAAGGCTCTCCTGAAAATCTCTTGCCAGCCCATTAGGCGTTGTCTAGCGTAATTGTTAACACCAAATCTCCACAAGATGTGCATTCCGAATATATTTACATAGGTAAAACCATAGAGCTTCGCTGTCTACACATTCAGCTATGACCCCCCAATATTCCTAAAACATCAATATCACTCAAAAGCCTTTCATGGTCCGCCTGGAGAACCATTGGATCGTTTCCCTCAAACCAAAATGCCCAGGTACTTCTTGTATTAATGTCAAGGTTATCCCGGCTAGACTTTAGTCCAACGTGTTGAAGTACCGGCGGTGCTAAAGCAGTCAGCCCTTCCTGATCCATGTCTCTACTCTTTCCGAAGTCACACAAGGGAGCTTCCTAAAGGTAGCTTCGGCAGTCAATATTTACTATCGAGCTATATATTCACCTTTGACCTATTTCGATAGCCGAAACTTCCATGGCATCAACAGGCCATTGGGGAGTTTGGCCCTAACTACCAACTTAAGAAACCCACAGGGACATCGCTGCTTATGCTGGCCGCTAGTTAATCCGTCCCCCGATTATATCAATGTCCCTTTTTTGTAAGTAAAGACGGACAGGGATGTTTAAGACATTTTCTCTAATAATTCCTTTGTCTCGAATACGGGTCAGGTTTTTAACCCCTTCACCATATGCCAATAGTAGTTCCCCTAATCTGAGCGTTCAGTGACGTCTCACGCAACATCTCTTTTGTAACTCTCACAGCTCTATTGATACAGCCCAGTTTAGTCTCTCGTTGCTAGATTCCGGGGTCACAAGCTAGGCTACCTTCACAAGTATCAACCCGTTCCCTATCATATTCTTCGGGGGAATCGCTCCGTTGGTAAAGTTTTGCGTGTAAGGTGGCATTGATCTTCTGATACAAGAGCCGAGTAAAATGCCGATGTTGACTCTTGATCAGATCATAAGTCCCGTCACTCATGTCGCCTTGCCCTTTCTAAAAGGTGTAGATATTGCCAAGTTATGGCCTGTTGGCCCACGAAACACCGTCAAGCTGACAATTCAATAGTCCAGATAATCCGGCATTGCCCACCCTCCAGTAATAGCACTCCTACATAGCCTACACATAATGGCTTTTTTTTTTTTTTTTTTTTTTTTTGGAAGGCGTGAGTGGTGGTGGGAGGCTCTGTCGAGAATGGCTAGTAGACATCGTGGCAAGCCTATTGACTAACCATTTGTGATGGTCTAAAGTGCTTGATCAAACTAGGTCGCCGATCGGAAAACCCACCCTGTTACCCAGAGCTCTTTAGCCACTTTGGAGTTTCAGCAATGTACCAGTTTTGCTCGCGAGGAGGGTTATTCGCGAATACGGTTGGGGACAAATAATGGCTTAACATCGGCGCGACGCCTTTACCAAAAGGAGGGATATAAGCTTATAAGTCAGAAGAGGAGACACTAGGCATGAAGTCGGTTGGATCATACTGGGAACTGATCCTATAGGTGGAACGATCTGAGGTAGCTGGATGTATAATTATTATAATTAATTTAAAACTGTAGAAAAACTATTCTGTTATACTGTTTATTATTAATTTAAATCAAATTTTACTAGTACTAAATAATTCTGAACTCCATTTACTATATATAATAAACTATATATCACCTGGAAGAGTCTTTTTGTGTAACCAGGTTAAACTGACCCCTTCGGCACCTATGTACTTCCTAGAAAGATATGGGGTGTCTTCATGAATGAGTGCGACAGAGGCGAAAGATCATGGCCCTGGTTGGTAAACCCTGACAAGGGGTATGCTTGAGGGTGTTGTTACTCTTGCAGATAGTAGGTTTCACAGTAGCCTTTCTACTCGCTCTCGTAACTCCATTAAAGTTGCTCTGTTATTCTCCCACTTGTGCATGGCTTCCTTGTATTCATCAATTGATACCCAGCCATCATCGCCGACGATGTTTTCTCGCAGGGCATCAAAATCGCCATATGCGTCAGCCCACGCCTCTACCTGCAGTCGACCTTTATTGATTTCCTCATTCGAGAATGATATAGGACAAGGTATCGCTGAACCTTTCCGCTCCATGATTCCGTCCCATTTCTCATATACTTGCATCAGGAGTTCTTGGAGCGGGATCGGACCGTCTAGGGAAGACCGTCTGATAAGGTGGAATATAAAAGAAGTAGGATCATCATCGTTTCTCATGGTATCCATGGCTTGGATGTGAGTCGGATTGAATTTCCTGGAAGCCAGTTCGTAGACCTTTTTCAACCTGAGCCTATCAAGTCTGTCTTGGGCTAACCCTTTTTCTGTTTGTGAAAGAGTGTCGAACCCCTCTGGTAACTTAGGCTGAACAGCACCCCATGGATATGGATCATCGCAATCGAAGATTGAAGGGAACTTTGCCTGCATGCACAGCGGGGCGGTGTGGACTGCCTGCCAATCGATTATGCTCGATATTTTTGTTGGATCTTCTGAATCAACAAAGATATTGTCCCCATGAAGGTCATGGTGCAGCAAGACAGGGCGAAGAGTTTCCTCAGGTGGTAGTATGTGGGGCAGCACGGTTAGAAACTGTTCAAGAAGACGTAAGTGCATGTCACGTCTCTGCGGTGTCGTTCCCAAGGGTACAGTTATATCGTTAATTCCAGTATGAGTGAGATTTCGGATACAAGTCATCTCACGGTTGGCAATAGCAGAAAGGTACTCCTGGGCCGTTTCCCCTAGATTGAAGCCGTCAGTTTTTATTGCAAGAAGCACGCTTGGTCAGGGGTCTAGATGCACATACAAGGGCCTCGATCAATATCTAGCTCTTGCTTTTCATCTTCCCAAAAGGAACGCTGAGTTGTCGGACCAATAACAAAACTCGACATACTCTCTCGTTCCGTTTCAAACGATTTAGCGATGCTTGTGCCGTACGGGAATGTATCCTTATAGTACAAGCTGCCATGAAATGCAAAGCTTGAGCTCACCAATTTCTTCTCAATTTCCACCAAGCTTTTCACTAGACCAAAGCGCTCGGCTTCGGACATAGTATCCCAGACCTCGCTTAATTGACGCCCGTTCACCCTTTCCATCAGTATATATTCGACACCCACTGGATTATGTCGTGAGGGTGAGCTCCACGAAAGTACTTTGGGGACCGGGATATCGAGAACGTTGCGGAGCTACAATTTGGTTTCCATCGGCAGTTAGCCTCAAACAAATCCGACAAGGGATATCAAGGGCCACATACAAAATCGAGTGTGGCAACTTCACTAGCGACAACATAACGGGGATGGCCAGCATTCGGATTGGGAATTCTCGCCAGAACCTCCCTACCATTGTCCATTCTCAAAGAAAACACTTTGTTGTACAGTCCCTCGGGCAGCTTGGTCATCTGGACACACTGACTGCTAACTATTCGGCTGGCAATCTTCTGTAAATTTGGGACATTGAATTCAACATGTCGCTTTTCCAATTGTTGCTGCTCATTATATAGCCAACGACCTGACGTATAACCAAAATAATAGCTATCTGGTTCGGTTCGCGTGAGGTTCGTAGATCGCGCCTGATGGGAAAATTGTGAATCGCTCCTAATATTCATGGCCAGCTTTGTTTGTGCACAGAATGTGATGAAAGCTTTGCGAAAGCTTTGCATCGTGATGTCCCCACGCGCAAAACATTGCGACATGTTGTCATGTGCCGTATAAATAGACCCTAGAACCACGTGATAATCCGCGACCGGTTATGTTCTTGCTCTTATGAACCCTCCATTATAATTGTTACTGGTGATATCCTAGCCCCGCATAGCAAAAGAGATCCGAAGCCAGATTGCATCCAGGGCCCGGGGGACTCCCCAGAAACCATGAAAGTGGGGCTTAGGTACCTACATCCCTAACACATTAGGCGTAGCCCCGCTGTAGGTGACATTATACTAGTAGTGAGAGGTTACTTTCAGTTTGAGCCTAGGGTAACATCAATAATACCTTGGTTGTAACATCAGCTCACGTATCTTTGCGAGGCTGTAAAGGTCATTTTCTGGAGTTGCGAACTCCGCCCCCTCAATCTCCCAGCCAAAGGTCCCTGCTTTACTCGCAAGCTTCTCCCCCGTGCGCCGACAGGAGTCAAAATCGATAATGATTGGAATATTGCCATCCATCATGATATTCGTCGGGTTGAGGTCATTGTGAACGAGTCCCAGTTGATGCAGGTGGCAGACTCCTCTCTCAATGTCCTTGCAGTACATGGCTCTCTCAAAGGCGCTAGACTTCGCTAGTATCTCCGATAATGTAGAGGTGTATTTGACCAGGCAAAGACCAGTGATCCTGCCATCCTTGACCACACAGCCAAGATATTTCGTTATGTTCGGGTGGGGATGCTCCTTTAAAATCTCGCAGATCTCAGCTTCGTGTCGCACTAGGTCGCCGATTGTTTTTGGATGAGATGGATCCCAAGCAACAAGGCTGGGTCGTTTGATATACGTGTTTGACAAGTTATCCGGGGCTATAGTGATTCCGTGCTTGAACTCTGGGCAGAAATCCTCGGATGGAATATGTGCCATGTCAAGAGAGGTGATATCCAAGTCCTCTGGCTTTGGAACGCGTTCTTTGACAGTCGCTGAGAAATAATTCTCCCCTTGTCGTAAGATGATCTTTGTGTGGTCGTAAACGACGTCGCCGTCCTTCTCGATAAAGGCTTCACTCTGTTCTGTGATTGTCCACATGGGTGCTGAATTGTTGTGGTGGGAAAGTCCTTACTGTGCTTTTCCTCCGAGTGTAACAAGTTATAACTCAAACTTGCCTTGGCAGTCAGGTGGTGATACAAAGCTTTCTTTCCTTGGTGTGGGTAAATTAGTTTATTGCAAGGTAAGTATGATTGTAGCTACTACTTCACCGGGTCGATTTGGATCCATGGATCCTTTAAAATAAATGTATAGCGGTCAAGAAATGTTTCACACGTAACGGTGCTGCTCTGGTTATTTAAGGCCATGTCCTTGATTGGTAAAATTCTGATAAGGGATATATTAGAGGGTATCATGATTTTGATCTCCAGGATATTAAGAACTAGATGCTATAAACACCGTGCAGTGCAAATTCCTGCCAAATTTTAGAACAGTCGTATTCTACGGTTGACATTAACCCTAAGCCGATGATATACTATGAGCCATGTAACAATTCTAATGAACTATGAACTAATAAAGATGAATGTCTACATGGTAACTCTGCATGCAATTCCCAAAACACTACGTTGAATAGTAGTACAAGGGATATACCAAATTATCATCGCAGTAATCCATCACTCAGGCTTTTGTGCCTGTAGCATCAGCTCAAGGTGAAGGACATACTTGCCACGCTCTTCCCAATCCTCAACTTGCCAGGTTTCCCCTTCCTCAGTACACGTATAACTCTTCCTATCCGAGGATAGTTGAAGCTTAACTGTACGAAATGCTTTTTATTCATCATGACTCATGTTAGAACGTTCATCATTGCTTAGTATTATCAATAGCGTACCTTTATTCTTGGTCTTCCTCGTGGTAGAACCCTCCTTGCTAGTCCCAATCTCAGATGGCGATCCTTCGATGGGTACAATAGGTCTAGGGTGTAGAGAAGTATACTCTTCCCGCAGATCACTGTTTTCGTTTGCAGCGAGAGCAAGAAAACACAGCGCCAATTTGATGGTCAAACCGTCATCTCTTCCTTCCCAGGGAATTACCGAGATCTGAAGCTCAGCTATGTCGACGCCTTTCTTTAGCACGGTGTCTTTATCGAATGACAGATCGGAGAAGTTAGAAGTCACCTCGGACACCGTTGTATCAGAGATAACACGCTGGTGAGACTTCCCCTTCGTGGCGTTACGCTGTGGCCGCGCTGACTTCGGTTCCGGGGGGTTGGACAAACGAAACCGGATGGCAAGCAGGCCTCTCTCATGTATGATGGCTGCATACCGAGACTTTTGAATGATGCCGTATTGCTGCGTCTGCTCAAAGGGTCGAACGATGTCCTTTCCCTCGACATCTTCGTAGCCATGTTTACACCCTTGAATTAGGTTGATAGCGTCTTCATGTTGCCATTTATACTTGACATCACCGAAAAACAACCCGTGATATCGTCCGTTTGCAGATCTCTTCTTGTAGTCGCCCGCGGCAAAGTCGGGATTGATATCATCTTCCTTCATCTTCGTGCTGGATGACATGAAGAGGCCGTTGGGAAGAGTATATGACACGGGAAGAATAATCGAGGTCATAACCAGATCGTGTAAGCACTGCTCTTCGAAGATCTCGCCCCAGCCAGCCTCCTCACAGACAGAGGCGGGCTCGAAAGGCGAGATATCATGCTTTAGATCAGTACCGTATCTGTGGAGAAGGTTCTGATAGGAGAAGTCCGACCATTCTGCCACATTTTCGATTGGCCGCCAGTCCGCGTTGTATGTCCACTTCTTCTGCTCCGGGTCATGGGTGTTGAGCGTAGGGTTGGGGAGCGTCAAGAGCTCTAAATCAGTCCGGTGCTTGACCCGAGGCTCAGCCATATTGGTAACGAGAATAATAAAAGGAAATGAACAGAAAGACTGATGCATTCCCTAACCTTGGAGATTAAGGCTGCTATTTATACCTTACTAGACCCCTCTGGAGGGTAGTAGAACATAGCCTTGTAACGATTATACATATTTTCTTGTAACGCATCACTACCAAGTCGACTAAAAACCCTAGCTGGGCAATGATCAGTCCTTAGTGAATGTTAACGTATTTTGACCCAAATTAGGCATCTGTCAAACTAAAAATGCTGTATAGACAGCAATCAGTGCATGCGCACGTTTTGTGGTCTAGTGCTACTTTTCGTTCGTTGAGGTATCTATTACTTCAAGAATCAAAATGTAGGCTTTCCCCAAAAGATAAGCCCCTCCTTGGCTCTCTTGGGTGTAGATTTATTATTTAACCTCCAAGTACTATCTACATACAGCCTTGCCTTCCTGTAAAGAGTCCATTTTACTCGTCCGCAAATAATAACAGACCTTGACAGAACTAGTCCCGTGGGAGAGCACAGGAATGCATGTTTTAGCTTCGCAGGTATAGTTAAACGGATTCTAGAATCGAATATTAAAGAACCATCTAGAACTTAGCTTCACTCTTGTTGTGATCTACATTTTCAGGGGTCCAGTGATTTATTCCGGGAGTTAGTATTCAGGAACTCTGGCAGCAGGACTCCTACGGGGCTGCTTTTGTCACGGGCTACTGTATCGATGGCTATAGCCTCAGGTAAAATCAATGTAATATTTTCAGATAAATAAAAGACTAAGCAAAGAAGGTATCAATCTCTCAAAAGTTTTGCTTTTGACATTGTCACTCCTTCTCTTCCCGAGGAGACAGTGCTGGAGCAAACAGCAAGAAGCCTTCTAGTAAGATCCTCCACCACCCAATCTCGAGGTAATAGCACGAGGAAGAAAAAAGATTGATGGTTGATCTCGAGATTATCAATATTAGCCAAGATCTTGCCACATAATGAAATTATTTCATGTGACATTTCAGTGACACCCGGCTGCTTTTCGGATTCATTGTGTAGTATCCACGCAGACTCATATTGTTTCAAAGAACGTGCTCTACTGATATACCAAGTAGGTTGATGTTCTGGGCACGCTCTTTCCAGGAATGGAAGTACGGTAGCCAATGAAGGCATTGCGAAGACTAGATAGTAAGGATAAATTAGCTTCTATCCACAAAATTCCTTGCAGGATCCATACCATCTGGCCGATTCATGACCTTCAGTATGATCATCTCCAGATCTAAACCTTTCTCGTTCAGCGGGCAGCAAAACTCATGTTCAATTATTTCGAGGCTCGTTTGACAAGACTGAGCAATATGATTTCGTATATCCAGTTGTTCGGCCCTTGTTAAAAGTTAGTTGCTATCATGCTGGAAACTGGTAGATAACAACGATGATAACTTACCTTCTATATATCTGATTCTGTATATGGTTTCGTTCCCTCTTCTGTATGGATGATAAAGAACGAGGTCTTCCAGCGTTGACACAGTATGGCCAGTTCGGTGAATATGTATATGAAATAGAGAAGTCGTAGAGAACAGTGTCGTAGAAGTCACCTGGAATTCGGAAATGATCATCGCGGATATCGCCATGGGTGATCCCAATATCATATAATGCATTGACTCGACGTAGTCGATTATCCAGCAGAGATTGATACCATTCTATCTCAAACGAGGTAAGAGATAATTGTCTGAGCCTTCTACCGAACTCCTGAACTACTACCGAAAACCTTTCCGCGGCAAGAATCCGCCGTGAAGCTAGATTTGGCTTAATTGTTTCTAAGACTATTGCTCGACGTCGTAATCGATAGCGCTCAGGAAACCTGGAGCGGTTGATATCTGTAATCACACCATAGAACCGGGGGAAATATGCTCTACGCGACACAGGGCAACATCGGTCGATATGTTCATATGCCCTGGTTTCATTGAGAAAAGGATCAAGCTCATTCTTCACGCGATCAATTGAATGAATCTCTGATGGGATTCGCCTAAGCTGAGCCCGTGCTTCGTGTTCAGGATAGTCAGGAAACTAATCGACTGTTAAACTAAGATAGATTCTGAGATCTCTAGGCAACGTACCGTTTTTGCCACATAAACTTGAGTCTTTTTACCTTTATATTTCACATAGATCCACAAAACTAATATCGGACGCCCAGCCGGCATATCCTGGCTTACACGCTCACCGAGTTTCCAGATTTTGTCATGACAAGGAAATTGTCGTAAAGGAACTGAATCATGAACCATATCATCCAAGTTCAAAGGGGGTTGGCGATCAAAGAAGATTTCAGTCCAAGTTTGGCCCGGTGCATCCATTATGCGAGTACAAGAGAAAGTGTAAATGAAACCCCTTAGGATGATTGAGTCAATTCAAAAACATAAAAAAAAGTAAGTATCGAAGCTGAAGGGTAATTTGTCTGGTTAAAAGAGGGAGGATAAAGATCTTCTATGGATAAAGACTGGTTGCCTGTGTTGGTACTTATCCCTTTATTAGCAAAGGAGTGGGTAATCATACAGCGACCCGATTGGTCCGAATCTCCCATTCTCATTTCCAAAAAGAGGAAGGCTGGGTAGTCGCCTGGGCAACTGGCAAAAACGCCGCTCTATATCTTTAAAATTAGTAGATGCTTGACTTGGGTAAGATCTTTTCTACTACTTAACCTCAGTCACCGATTAACCCAGCTGTATTCCATCGCGCGATGTCCCTCAACTTGACCCTATGCATTGATAAAGAGAATGTTCAGGTATCTTTGTCGGTTTTTCATAGCTTGATTTCAATCTGCTAGATAGAAACAAACCATGAGCACTAGTACTAGGTACTTTTAGTAGTGGTAGACCATAGTACAGATTAAAAATATTATGTTGATTCTGCATACTATAATCATAACTAACTACCGTAAATCTGCTGATTATTTAATCTGTCTGTATCACGTGGCACGAAAGCTACTTGTAGTTTATCGGAGTTGGGCCTTGTCAACCCCGCCAGCCCCTCAATTACAGCTTTCCAAGATTTACCACGGACTTTCCTCTCATACTCCCCCAAGCAAGCATCACGAAGAATATTACATGGATTGACAGCATCGCTACATGAAATATGGCCTATGAAGAACCTTCAGAGAACACCCAGGGGATTATTGAGAAGATAAGGAACATCATCAAGGAGGAGAAAGCAGTAATTGGCCAATACCAAGCTGGTGTTGGCTGGGAATACAGCGGGGAGGATATTTCTAACGAGACGAAAGCACTGAATAAAGAGTTAGACAACGACGACTTTCAAGTAAGTTAAAGTCTACTAGACGTGTGCACTGTTCTCTCACACTAGACCTAGGTTATTAAGTGCAATGTGCTTCACCTCGTCAATAACGGAACAATACACAACAGAACGGGCCACCTACTTATAATTCCACTATTTGGATCTGCAAATTTTGGACCGGATGAGCCGGTCCTGCGATATCACCATATCATACAAACAAGAACAATATACGGCCAGAATCTTGATCTTATCATCGTGGCACTAAAGAAGAAATGACGTGCAAAATCAACTTATATGTATAATGCGGTACCACACCTCACATAGCGTGCCTCGTCAATAAAAATCAAAATATTGATTTCGCTTAAGAGGAGACCTGTGCTTATTAATAAAACTCTTCACGGTCTATTCTTTGTTGTATATTATCGATTACGTTTCCGACGGCGCTAACGAGCTCTGGTGACGAAAGGCGAAGACTTTGTGGTGTGAAATGATCTATATTTGGAATTGACGGCTCTTGCGAAAGGTTGGGTAACAAACTAGAGATGGAGGGGTCAACATCATAGGGACCAGGCAGCAATTGCGATTGACGAATAAACAAAGTAGAGCTGAAAGGGTCAACATGGGGACCAGGTAGCACCTGTGGTTGACTGGGGAACAGGCAAGAGCCGGAAGGATCAATATGTGGACCGTGTTGCAGCTGGTCCGCATTTAGATAAGGCCCAAGGGAACAGATTCCCTGAGATGATATGCTCTCCAGTGTCGGAGATGCTGAGGATCGGGGATGAGAGTCGGGATTTTGATTAGTTTCTTCCAAGCCTATTTCCCAGTCTGCAGTTGCAGTCTTCTTTGTCCCATTTCCTTGCCCATCTGGTTGGTTTATCGGTGGAGTAGCAACTTCATGGTAGTCATCATTGGAAATCTGATGGCCCTCAACGACTGGAGAGCTCGAGTGGACCCCAGGTCTATCAGTATGATAGTGACGTGCGCGCGAACGTTTAGTAGACGGTCCAAGCTGTTCAATCCTTTTTCGGCGCCGAGGGATGACGGTGTATGATATCCCAGGAAGGTATCCGAGCACAGCTGGCTGGTATGTTTGATTGTCAGATAGTGGTCTGGACAGTGTTTCTGATAGATTTGGTGCTAGTCAGCTCTCTTTCCAGAAAGTGAAGGTGGCCGAATAGTCACCTCGAGATTTTATAGATTTGTGTAATTCCTGCAAGGCCTGCAGCTGCGATGCGTATTCGCTACGATGGAATTCCACTATGGAATCCCATGCTTTTCTGAGATCAGTTATAATGGTGAATTGTGGCAAAGTCTCTATGAAGGCATTGATAGCTTCAAACTCTATCCACTTCCATTCGCGCCTCTCATACCTGAGGAGTGTTAGCTACCATAGTAACTATATCATGATATTAAATCCTGCGGGCGTATTTGACCTTGAGGAATTCACTTGCGGCAAAGACAATATCAAAGGAATTGGGCTTAACCGGTTCCATTTCCAACCCCACCTTGAATTGGTCGCAATTTGAGCCTTCTTCGCAATTCTCTCATCCTTGCTGATGCCAGGGTAGAGGCGTGAGCATATACTATCGACTACCGCTCTAAGGTCGGAAACCCGAGCGTAACTAGCATCCAGTTCTGTTTGCTTAGTCGGCTTCGCTTTTTTCTTTGGCTGTCGCTCACGAATGTGTTTCTGTTCATTTTCAACATCTTGGGATATCATAACTAGACTGACCTTTCGTCTGGTCGGATCCGTTTCTTGTGTTCTTTCCAGCTCCTCTACACAGCGACGTGTCGAATTATCATCAGGAACATTGAACCAAAATAAGGCAGGGTGTATCTGCCATAATTTTGCAAACGCTTTCAAGACCTCAACGCGCTCTGTACTGAGACACCATTGTTTAGTGAGAGACACAAGCGTGTCGGTCTCTCGTGAGGACAATGCCCCATGTGCCGAGCTGAAGTTGGCAAAGAAGTTTCGGCGTTGAATTGCCTGCTCGTCTGGGGCAGTAGATTTGCGAAAGAAGGCCGAGAAAGCTTCCTTTAAGGAGACCATCTGATCTGGAGATTGTATTATCTTTTGAATACAACCTGCTACTCTCTGTCATAGGCATCAGAGTATGTCATTTACCTTTTGGGGCAATACCAACATCATCTCCAGCTAGACGGACGAGTCGCTCCAGTCCCTTGAGGCTGTCACGTATCTCTCCGTCCAGAACAGCGTTATGGGATGTTTTCCCATTATTTCCCATGGCGAAATTTGATCAAAGTATAAAGACGGTAAGATATGAAGACGAACTGAATTGAGCCAGCGAGGGTTTGGTCGGGTAGGGGATACTAATCACTAGTACCTCTTCACCATGTCACGACACCAAGCGGTCCAAGCCAATCAGGTGATTTGACACAGGCGCTTACAGCTAATGCAGTACGAAGGCCGAAGTTTGCAATTGCAATCTTTGACCTCCCTGCTGCATTAGCGCAATTTCTACCAACTAAGACCTGCTACGAAACCGCATCTACGGCGGTCTATACTTGGATTTAGCGCCAGGATGAAGGTCAGGATTACTGTTGGTTATCGTGATGTTCATTTAATATACAGTACTAGATTTTTAACTCTAAATACAGTAGTATGTACTAGATGTGATTAGTTTATATCTATTCTCATGCTTATATTATATCTTAGTCCTAAAACCCCAATGAATAAGACGTATTCTTTGTTACAATTGCTACTAACAGTAGCATTATGTTTAGTATATAAAAGATCTATAGTATACAAGTGGAGATTATTAATTCCACGGGCCGAGCCGAGCTCGGCTCAACGACATCGAGGAAGTAACGCAGATCTCACCAATATATAAACAGCACCCCCAGACTTCAGAAACCCACTTCAAGTTCCAAGAAGTAAACCGAAAATGTCCAAAGTCGCTCTAATCGTAGGCGCCTCCCGAGGCATAGGTCGGCAAATCGCCCTCACCCTCTCCCAAGCCGGGTACACCGGTACGTCTACCCCAACTCCCCCAAGATAAAGCACTAACAAAATAAACAGTGGCAATAGCAGCCAAAAGCACCTCCAACGCTGCATCCACGCACCCCTTCCCCCCAGACCCTAACTCCCCCCATTCAACCATCTCCACCGTAGCCCGCGAGATCACCGAGCTCGGGGGCACCGCAATCCCCATCCAAGTCGACGTCCGCGACGTGGACCAGATCTCGCACATGGTGTCCGAGACGGTGCGCGTCGCGGGTCGTCTGGACGTCCTGGTGTACAATTCCGGGGCGATCTGGTGGTCCTCTGTTGCTGGGACGCCGACGAAGCGGTTCCAGCTCATGCAGCGGGTGAATCCCGAGGGGTTGTATGCGAGCGTGCAGGCTGCGTTGCCTGTTTTCGAGAGGAATGGGTGGAAGGGACGCATTGTGGTTGTGTCGCCGCCTATTTATTCGAGGTTTTTTAGGGGGAAGACTGCTTATGCTGTTGGTTTGTTTCCCCCCTCTACTCTTTTTTTATTTCTATTTCTTTCTTCTTTAAGGGGGAGACTGTGTTAATGAAGATGATGTGAATGGTGTAGGTAAGGTGGGGATGAGTGTTTTGACGCGTGGTTTGGCCATGGACTTTGTCAGACAGGGTCATGACGATATGGCGATTACGAGTGTTTGGCCTGCTGCGGTATGTTACCTCTTCCCTTCTCTGGATTTGAGAATAGTATGTTGAATGATACAGAGCATCGAGTCAGCCGCGACTGAAAAGACTATGGCAGAAGATCCAGCCCGTAAAGCGGATCTCAGGAAAGCGGTACTACCCCCACACATAAACCTGAATGCAGGAACTAAGTTTCGAATAGACTATCTTCGCCGACGCCGTGTTGGGTATTCTGAATGCACCCGCTCAGACCGTGAACGGCATGCTGGCGCTAGACGAGGACTTTCTGCGCGAGCACTGCGGCGTCACGGACTTCTCGGGCTATGCGGTCGTGCCCGGCTCGAATCCGCGGCGTATCATGCCCAAGGAGCTGCCCGTGCTGGAAGTCGCGGAGCAGGATGACGAGGGGATGAGAATGGATAGTACGAAGATGAGAGCGAAGATTTAGTTTATAATACACGACATTTCAATATTCACACCTCAACAATCTACCAAAACAAAAAGATAGCTTAAAAAGATTAAATCCGACTCTTCAGATTCAAATCCTCAAACGGCAGCCCCAGAAACCCCCACATAAAATGCCACCGATCACTCCCAAAGAACGGTTCCCCCTGCCCTTCCCCGTTCACAACCCAGAACCAAGGCACGCCGAACGCGCCCCTCTCCCTAACCACATGTTCAGTGGTCGCCGATAACTCGGCCTTGACTTCCGGCGTGGCAGCAGCGGCAACAATCTCCTTTACCTCTGTAGCAGTGAAGACCTTCTCCAAGGCAAGGACCAGATTCTCGGGCTTGGAAATATCCATTTGGCCGTACCACATTGTCTCGAAGCAGGATTGGAATGACTCTGCTGTTTTAGCCGGGTAGGTCTTTTTGATGTATGTTAGGGCTCGTTGGGGCTGATCTGTTAGTTTCCTTTTTTACTCTAAAGACACAATCAAATAAGAAGAAAGAGGGGGGAGAGGAAAAGAGAGGAATACCAAAAGCGAAAGAATAGGCCACCACTCCGGAACCCCGAACGAATGGCCAAAGTACTTCTGTGCGCGTTGGCCGTCGTATTTAGCATACACTGCTTTGGCGGAGAGTGTCCAGGGCGGTTTATTTCCTGATTCTTAGGATCATTTCCTCTATAATAGGGTTATGTACTAGTAACTTACCGCTGGACACGTTAATTCCGCCTAGAAAGACAGGAATGTATCTATGTTGTATCAATCAGGATAAATCGTAGTAGATAAAGAATGATATATATAGTGGTACGTACTCAATCTCCACATCGTGGGTTTTCAGTATTTCTGCGTTTTTCTGGAGATAGGTAAAGGCGTGGAAACTGTACGGGGAGACTGGTGGAGTTAGGGTTATTATGAGTTGGTGGAGATGAAGGAAAAGGACGGACCGCAGTCGAGGTAGCATTCTATTTTGGGCATTTTGATTCCTTTTTGTTCTTTTTTTTAATCTTTTTTTCTTCTGATTTTGGGATTGGAATCGGAGTGGTTTAATTGTTGGGAGAGGTGTTGGTTTTATAAATAAGTTGGTTGACTTGAGCCGAGGTCATTTGTGCCGATGGCGGGTCGGCTTTTCTCATATTATACTAGTAGTATACTATACTATACTTAGGTATACTAGACATCACAAGCACTACACCACTCAAACAACGTTAAGAAAAGAAAGAAAGGAAAGAAAGAAAATCAAGTACCAGGATACTTAGCCACAGACTCAACCTTAACCAACACTTCACTTTCCGCCCTCTTCTTCTCCACAGATCTAGCCAACCAAGCCCCTATCGCAGCGACAGCACCCATCAGAATCTCCAAACCAAGTACACACGCCATTAACACAAACGCAGCCTTCGTAGCCGCACAATCCCGCCCGAAATGTCTGGGCGGGGACGACACAATCTCGTCCAAATTATGTCTGAGCAGACCGTGTTTCACCTTCCATTTACACGTCCAGGAGTGTAGGGTCTCGACGCCCGAGAAACCGCTCGGCGGATGGGAACCTGGGAGGTGAATCGCGAACACGACGGCTGCTAGGGCGGCTAGGAAGCCGATGAGGGCTGTGGTGGCTGCGAGGAGGTTTATCTTGTGGATGTGGGCGCGGGGCTGTGTTTTTTAGTATGTGAGAGAGATACCTGGGATGGGTAGTGCATGGACTTACGGATGGGAGGAGGGCGGTTGTGATGTACGTTATATTTGAGAAGGCCAGGATGCTCCCGCACGAGATCAATGCGATCGCGGGGCGGATGTCGAGGTTCAGGGGCCAGAGGTAGAGACCGACTTTCTCGTATGCAGAGGTCCGGCGGTAGTGGTGGAAGGGGACGGCTTCGCAGGCGACGAGAGCGATGGATAGGCCGGCAATGAGAATGGCAAGGCCGAGACGCACCCAGCGGAGGATGCGGACTCGCTTGAGGTATTGGGATTCTTCCTCGTCGGAGGCGCAGGATGCGTGGTATGAATTGGTTGAGATGGTGTCCATTTTACTTTAGTCAAGTGGAATTTAAAGATGTAATGACACAATTAATAAAGGAACGGCCTTTCCAGAAGGTAGAATAGATTCAGCGATCAACGCGAATATGAGAAAGGAATATAGGAAAGGGAAGAGGATGAGACAGCAGTGCGAGAGAAACCGCATATGAAGTCCCTAAATAAACCTTCTCGAAACGCATCCATCAGGAGCGGTCCACACATCGTCAAAGATCAAAATTGAAGGCGTCGATGCATGCCACAAGCGTTGCCCTAATGCCAGTCAATGACTCGCAATAGCCGCTTTCGTGTTTCTTCATGAACACGCCAAGAACAATGTTGCAGAGTCGATCTTGCTATAGGCTAGGGGTCTCCGAAGTCTAGAATTGTCAAGGCGCTTACTCTCCAGGGTTGGAGGTCGAATCTGCAGGAACGCTGTGGGTTTCTATTTGGTCGCACACTCTATTTTTACGATGGGTGCGTCTGGCGTTGTGATACGTCGAGGACAGCGCCACTTGGATCTGGGCGGCTATCGAGGTCTTGCAGGCGGACATCATTGGTTTTCGCGTTTTATTTATGGGGAACTTATGATCAAAAGGGGGCTAAATCTGGAATACATAAACATGGGTTGATGTGTCGATTGGCTAGTGTGAAAACCAGTTGTGATACCCAGTTTCCACCGAGTAAGCTCATTGTCTGAAATGAGCTATTCCCAAATACAAATTTATTTACCCAGTACAACCCGCTTCACAGTACCCTCCACTGTCTCCAACTCCAGCCCTAACACATCATTCGCCAGACCCAGGTCTTTGACAAAGTTGGGACGCAGACCTGGTGTGCTACCAAAGGTGGTAGCACGGACGAGAGCAAAGGCGCCACTGAAGTCGCCAGCACCGAGCTTCCTTATCCCCTCGCTGACCTGCTCCTCGGTAGTGGTTTTGTTCACGGTCCACGCACCCATCTCCCGCTCCAACGCAGACAGAAGATCGTTCTGGGTGGTCTCCACCGACGCAACGTAAAGAAACTTGTTACTCGTCTCGATTGGATGCTGCAGCACAGACGCCACCGCCCGACCAAGCTGCTTCTCATTCGTAGCTGTAAAGCTCCGATTGCCATCGTCCCAGATAGTTGCGGTACGGCGAGCAATGTCAAATTCCAGGAAGCTGTTTCCAAGAGACTGGACACCATATTAAAACTTGTCAACCAAGTGCAGACAGGATACATACCCAGTCGAGCAACGGTCCTGTAGCAATGCCCGTCCATGACAGACCATCCGACTGTTTAATCTTGAGATACTCGATGAGCTCCTTCTTCTGGCCAAACAGCGGCAGTAACTTCAGGACCGCCTCATCCTGACTGCTGGCAGAGAATTCAGAGGGAATGAACCGCTGAACACCAGCATGGATGGCAGCGTCAACGATGGACTTCTGTTCACCAAATGCTGTGGCACCGACGGCTGAGATGACAGCTTCCTGGCCTCTTAAGGCGGCTTCGAGGTCGGCGGCATCAGAAAAGTCTGCCTTGCGGACAGTGATGCCGGAAGGGAAAGTAGCTGCGCTTTCCTTGCGGGATAGCACGGTGATATTGAAGGTCGACGAGGCAACCAGGGCATCAAGGATAATTTTACCAATGTTTCCGTTGGCCTGGAAAAGTAAGTTTCTGAGCAGCTATGGGGTTAGATATACATACGCCGACAAGGGCAATGTTCTTGTATGCCATTTTTATTGGTATCAGTATGTCCTTTGAGAGGTATGACCGAGATTGAATGCAAATAATGGCAAGCTTGTATTCGAGTCTTTGGATTGTGCTCGGAATCGACTGAGATGTGAGCCAGAAGGGCCTCTTTATAGGTGTGGCGAGTCGCCAGAAGACGTCTTTACCGAGACATGTTCCATCTGCTATAGTAATCTAATTGACTCAGAATGACCCACAATGATGGTTTTCTTGGTGTTGTCTGTCCAAATATTTGTAAAGCGGAGATGTCCTCCGCTTGCTCCGCTGTAGCCAATCGGAGCTGCTCCTTTCTATCTTTGCTTACTCTCTGCTTACCCTGTTCCATTTGTTCTTTCCCCCCCATGTTTGTAATTAGAATTATTTCAAAATCAATCTGCTCAATGCCTCGCCATGTAGTCGCGTCGGGACGCTCCTGTCTGGAGTGTCGTCGGCGCAAAATTCGATGCGATCGCTCATTTCCCTGTGCATACTGCGTCCGGACGCGAATCCAGTGCTCATATCCGCCCAAACCGGATGGAGAAGGGGATACCCACAGCGACCTTGCATCTCGTGTCGAAATAATCGCAAATAATGTCGAATCCCTGGAGAGGAGCCTTATCCTAGTCCGGCAGCACCTGCGCATGGACTCTGAAGCCAACGGCGGCTCGGAGCACGTAACTGAACATGAGCGCACACCTGATGCCGCCCAATCCACGAGCAAACCATCTTGGCAGTCTTTTCCTTTCAACTTGGGCTTGTCGTCGCTACCATACTTGCTTCATCCTCCTCCACCTATGGTAGCGTTCATTTGGCAGACGTATCTTGAGTCCATAGATCCCGTGTTCAAGCTATTCCATGCCCCGACCGTGCAAAAACATGTTATGAAAGTCATCCAAGGTCAAGTAAATCTCGATGCCCCAATGCAGTGTTTAATGTTTGCCATCTACTATTCCACTTTGGCAATCTTGACCGAAACCGTTTGTCGCAAAAGGTTTCATGAAGATAAAGCAACGTTACTAGAAAAGTATGTTGCTTTTCAAGGCAAAAGCATAGTCCTTGCTAACTAGCCAGATTTCAAACCCGGGTGGAACAAGCACTCCTGAAAGCCAACTTTCTGAACACTCTGGACATAACCGTCCTGCAGGCACTTGTGTTATACCTGGTAAGTACAACACCATGTATACAACGCAAACTGACAGTGTTCAGTTTCAGGCCAGGAGGGTGAAGAATGAATCAAACACATTGATCGGCCTTGCTATCGGCACAGCAATGAGGATCGGCCTTCACCGCGATGGAGCTTCTCAAGGACGCCCTCCCTTCGATGTGGAAATGCGACGCCGTCTCTGGTGGCAAATATACACTTTGGAGTCTCAGATAGCAGAGGCCCAAGGCATAGAATCGAGCTACTCGGAGTCTATCTTTGATACGGAGTTACCGTCAAACATTGATGACATCAATCTCGATCCTAATACGAGCGAGCTGCAAAGCCAGCTCGGAAAGACCGAGATGACTTTCACTTTGACGTGGATTGAATTAGGTCGCTTTGTCCGGAGTAATGTACTTTCTAGCGGCCTGAGCGAGACACACAAGGTCAAGGCCATGGAGCGATTCAGGGAACAAATAGAGAAAGAATTCTTGATGCGCTGTGATAGAGGCATTCCCTTCGATAAATTTACTGTCGCTTCCACTCGTCTGATGTTACTGAAGTTTCAGTTAATGGCATGCAAGCCACAAGCCAATGAAACCAACAGCATGCATATACGGGTAAGCCACCCTAATGAACAATACTGGACATCATGCACGCGACTCTTGCAACATGCCCACGGACTGCGACATTGCGACAAAGAAAGAAGATGGATCTGGCTGTTGCAGACCGACGTTGAATGGGACGCACTGTCCTACCTTCTGCTTGGACTCTGTCTTCTTCCATTGGCGAGGCCATCGAATGCAGAGGTATGGAAAATTGTTGGTGAGACCTACCAAGACTGGAGATATGATCTGGATATCTCTAGAGATCGACGTTGGAGACATATAGAAGAACTCCGTTCTCAATCCTTGGCCGTGCGAGACCGCATGCACATCATATCTCAACGATCTGAAGCATTCGAACCTGGAGTCGCGACATGTCAAGGTTCGCCTGCAGCTTTTCCTCGAACACATGACGTAGGGTTCAATGAACCGCCTAGTCCGAGGACGAGTACGAGACATGATTCGACCGAGCCCGATTCAGCTACAGCCCGGCCAACGCCAGATCTACCTCTTATCACTGTTTCCGAGTTACCGGGCACAGGCACCGCCTGTGAGTGGAGTGCTGGGCTCTTTCAGCGGTATTGGGATATCGCAGAACGAAACTCTTCTGCTTAATTGCTTTTATAAACAGCAGGAGCCCGAGGCCAGAATTATGAAATCACCTTGAATCCTTCAGTAATTATACTGTACTTTCTGCGTCTTGCAAACGTCCAATCTGAATGATCTGTTGCAGATTCTGCAATATTATAGAAGGATCACAATCCTCCATAGGATCCGCAAATGCACTTGCAGACTCGTCGCTATCTGCACTAGACTCCGGTATTATCCCGAAAGGAACTGCCTCGGTATCTTGTGCAGTATATTGCGTATTTTGTGAATGAGATAATGCAGTCCGTCGCTTTTGTGTTTCACGCGCTAGTATCTGCAGAACAATCCTGCTCTGCGGGAGGATTACCTGCTGTACCTTGGGTCTTTTGAACGGTGCTGAGCGTTTGGCCGAAGCTGCACTGTTGCTTTCAGTTCCGTGTGCGCGCTCATGGCATTTTTCTACGGCAGCTGCTAGTAGCCTGTTGAACTTATCTGGAGTTGCCATGGGCTGGAAAAACTCCAGGAAAAGCTTAGCAATAGGCCATGTGCGGGATAAAGCCTCCAGAAGTTCAAGGTTGCACTCGAGCTTTAGCCAAATCCCGTGCAAAAGAGACGGCAATGATGCCTCCATTTGCAATTTCAGAGTGACAAACGACACAACAGCATGACAGATGCTACCCAAATGTTAGTGTTCAGCAAGTTACGGAGGCAGATGTGTGAAAACATTACGTGAATGGAGGAGAATATCGCAGTTCCCCATGAGACTGAAGGGTTTCCAGTATAGATATTATCATCGATGCCGCATGAAAGGCTGAGCTCTGGGACTCCTTAGAGCAGTACGGCGCTTGTACTAAGTGTAGTTGACACACAATTGTACTGAGTTCGTTAGCGCTCTTTTGTCATAGATTGCATAGCACGTATACATACTAGAAGGTAGAAGACAAGACTGCTGGCAAGAAGCTATGATGTGATTGTTTCCATTGTAGCTCTCGCGGACAGGACATAAGCCACGTACTTAGCCCAAGCTCACACTGAGCAGCACCAGCGCTCCGAGTGTCCTGCGTCGATCTCGAAGAGAGTCGCAGGCACAAACCTAGATCCATGAGCTGACAGAGGCGGACATATTCGATGAAGAATTGGGCTCGAGTCTTGTCCGTTGCATCCTGAGAAGGCAGCCCGTCACATTCGATGAAGTCGCAATATTCTAGCGGCTCAACCGTGCAGTCATCCAGGTTTATATGAAGAGGTCGACCGAATGCTGCAGCAACAGAGCGGTCTCTAGTAAACAGGGTCCACCAGATCCGTTTACGCAAACCTTGTCCTGACGGGTCAAGGGCAGCGTAGCTCTCTCTACATCATTAATATAAGGCCAAATAAGAACATGTGTTCAAGATAACCCACCTATCATACAATCCAAGCTCTTGAGCCAAAGCAATGCCAAGCCGACTCCAGTAAAAGATCCCGCTTTCAGTAAGGTCTTCAATATGTTAACACCAATTTTCAGAGGTAAGAAAGATTGGCTGTCTTACCATCGGGGCCTTCCCAGTATGCACCCAGTAAAACCACCGCCTGGACTATAGTTACCGGGTCTCGTTCATAGCCTGCGTCGTACAATGCCTTGGCTTTCTTGTAGAAGGCACGAGGGGAAACCGTGTACCCATCTCGGTCTTCACATTGCGTATGAAATCGAGCTGCCACCATAATCATAGCTTGCAGCAGAAGGATCGACGGAGGGTTCTGGGGATCATTATATCTCTTCATAAAAGCATAACGGTCGACCACTGGAAACACAGGCGCTATCCAGTTGAAGAAACACTCCACGAGAGCGTTACACACAGATCTCGGCGGTAGACCGAATGCATCTCGTTTATTTAGAATTTCCAGGTCAAGCGAGTCTAGATGATCTGGATTATGGAGAGAATGATATAGTGCCATAGTCTTGTGAAGGCAAAGGAGTAGAAAGTGGAGTAGATATGGAGAATCGTTTGCTTTGCTTTATCCTTATCGACGATAAGCGGGTCATTTATTCGCCTGCTGATTGGTTGAGCTTTCCTGCATAGTGCGCTCTTACCGCTCTGGCAGAATTTCTTCTTAATGGACTGTCTCTTCGCTCTCTTCGCTTTCTTTCGCATCTTCAATCTCTAGCTTATCCTATTTTCTATTGATCACGAACGATGTCGGCCGAAGCTCCAACAGTACCAGATATTGACCTCGACGATGAGCAATATGACTCCGCCGAAGATGAAGATTTCCAATTAGACGCGGCACAGGATGAAGGCGACGTCACCTCCGATAGCGATGAAGAAACAACCGAGCCTACAAAGAAGAAACGCAAAACAGGAAAGAAAAACTCTGAAGAGGAAGATAAAGACTTAGATTCGGGAGATGAGGCTACCATCCAGAAAGCCAAGGCAAAAAAAGAGAAGAAACAGAAAGGAAAGAAGGCGTCAGGAGACGACGAGGAAGATGATGATTTCGATGACGAGGATGGTGGCCCTGGAGGGTTTGTTCGGACGCGGGCTATGAAACTGCGAACGTGAGTTTGTTTCTATGGTTATTCAATACAGTTTTCCGTATTGACGTTGAATAGTCAGGAAGAGCGGAAACCCCTCGCCAAGATTGACGGAGCAACTATCGATGTAGATGCGCTATGGGCGAAAATGAACGCTCCCGACGCGAGCGTCGCATCCAATCAATCATCGATTCCGAAAAAGGATGAGGCACCGCTGGATAAGCCAAAAAAAGACATAGAGATGCGTGATAGCGAAACAACAGCAGCCGTGGACAAGCAACAGCCCAGCCAATATCCCGAGGAAATGGTGAAAATAAAACGCACCTATAAGTTTGCTGGCGAGTGGATCACAGAGGAAAAGGTTGTGCCCAAGGACTCAGCGGAAGCCAAACTTCATATGGCCAATGAGAAAGACGTCGAGACAGTGAACGCCGCCGATGTCGAGAAAGGCAAAGAAACCGTTAGAATCCGACGTCCCTTCCGCAAAGTCTCGCGTTTCGACCCGAATCCTACAGGATCTATCAAGAAGAGCTGGGAGAAGCAACCTATCACCGAAGCGACCGGGGTTGAGAATGCGCGTGGTCCGAAAATCAATACCGTCGAAAAGTCGCGTCTGGACTGGGCGGCATATGTGGATCAGGCTGGTATCAAGGATGAGCTCAAAACCCACAGCAAGGCTAAAGAGGGCTATCATGGCCGTATGGATTTCTTGGATCGCGTAGGCGCCAAGGAAGAAGAGGAGAGGAGGAATCTACGTTTGAAGGGAATGTAAAGTGCTTGTATCGATCACTCATCATTGTGCACATCAACGCCATATCCCAGACCGATAAGTCTCCCAATTGGCGAACCAGTCTTATGACATCCCGCTCTCCAGCTGCAAACAAGCAAGGCTACATTCTTGACGGATATCAGACTGCCGCTGGACTTTGGAACCCAGCACTTCCAGACCACACGCTAACGGCGGAAAATGGTGGAATCGATAGCCCATCTGATATAGCTATCCGCGCCACGGCAATGGCGGGTTCTCTGGCTCACCAATACCGATGTGGCCTTTGCCACCCCTTGAATGAATTCATGGATGGTTCAACAGTCGCAGTCATGAATGCCCAAAGACTAAGGCATTTTGGCCAGCGTTTCTGGTCCGAGCCTGCATTCGCACCTACGTATCGCATGGCACAAAAGCACCAGTTTTATACTTATTAAGATCATTAGATCATAGCATGTATGTACCATGCTCCTGAATCAATTCTCCTAATCATACTACGTACAATCATTGCAACATTGTAGAATACAGTACTCTACTTACACCACCATCACGCATGCCCTCTGATAGAACAGCCTTACTCAGAACGGACAGACTTCTTGGCCTTGTTTCTCTGAAACTTCCAAGAGCGGGTTGTGACATTGTTGCTCGTTGGCTTGGGCACGTACTTGATGCCAGAAGAAGAGCAACCAGAAGTCGCGACTGCGCACGCGCAATTAGCGTTCACTTCCACACGACAGATCAGAAGTGGGGTACTTACGGGGATCAATGGCTTTGTAGTCTCCGGTAATGGCGTTGCCCTTGATGTTGAAGAAATACCACACTTGGTTCAGGGCGCCACTCTCACAGCTGATATAAGGCTCGTGGCCGTCGTGGATCTCGGCGAGTGCCGATAAGATGTCGCTCTTTTTGTAGGTTTTCGAAGAGCTCGGGGTGATGCCGGCTGCAGCGAGGGCCTGAGATTGTCAGAAACCTATCTTGATGCCCCAATTATTAGGCCAGCGGTGATTATGCAAGCCTTACCTTGTAGGTGTCGAGACCCTTGAAGAGATCCACAGCTCTCTCCAAGTAATCTCCGACTTCCTTTTGCGGGGTGTAATCTGTGTAGCAGCTCGGCTCGATAGTGTTGATACAGGTTCCTTACATTTTGCCATTAGTCTTCGGGAAAAAATCGCTCTCAATTTGGATGGGAAATGCTCACCGTGCTTGTTCCATTCGTGCTCCCAGAACGTTTCATCATCACCCTGATAGTCAGGCCAGTAGGTCTTCATGTAGGACAGCAGTTCTGTCCGACCTTGCTCTTGCAGAATATCAGTGATATTGGAATATTCCCTCAAATTATCGCAGTATTGCCCATAGCTGCCGTCGCAGTTGTCAGGCCTGGCAGTTGTCAGTTTTGCTCAGTCATATTTTGTCTATAAACGTACCAAAGGCCATGAAGCGTCCATGAGTCGGAGGGGCCAGTCGCAGGATCCGTATCCCAGAATTGGGTCAGGAGAAGAGCGCCTCCCGGAGAATTGAAGCAACAGGTGTCCTCCACTGCAGTCGAGTTTTGGCAACTGTAAGGAATATCTGATGGGCAGGTTCCTAAGTCGAACATCGCACCCGATACCAATTGCATAACACCCAGGGCAAATGCGCCCATTGAGGGCAGAGACAGTGTGGAAGGCATTGTGTGACAATCAAGTCGCTAAGAACCGTGGCCTGGGAAGATTGAGAGCGAAGACAATGGGAAAGGCAGGCATTTCGGCTTATTTATTTATTTTCTGCCCCATATGGCCTCAACGACCAAGAAAACAACCTTGTTGTCTGACCAGCGATGGATCGCTCCGTTCTGATCCACTGGCTGTTGATAACGGCACATGTTGTGATAAGAGCGCTCTGATTTGAGGGAAGTTAGAATAAACCGGCGGATTGAAAAAGCAAATAAGATCGGACAACGCCGTCGAGACCCGCTTATCTCCTGATTCAGTAAGTACCAGTAAGGCACTAAGTGCTAACCACCGACAGCTTGCAGCCAATTGCATGGCGTTTTGCTAGTCTTCAGCCGCGACACAGATGTCCCGTCGGAGCGCCATCGGCGTGAAAGCAGAGCCAGTGGACAGACGAGTCGGGGTAATGACGATCTCGGACGATTTCTTCAACAACATGTATCAGAACGTTGCATTGACTATCTTGGGCAATTTCCACTCGCAATCTACAATGTCAATCGTAGGGAGATCTCATCCGTGCGCCGCTTTGCAAATTAATTGCCGAGCCCTCAACTTTTTCGCTTTGGAGTTCTCATTCAACATGAAACCGTGTGCTAAACATTTGGTCCGCAATAGTTGGCGACAGATCGAAACACGGAAAGGTACGAGAGGCGGGCCTTTTTCTATGCCTCTTCCGCATGTTATCTCGGTTCTTTGTATGTTTGTACGCACAGTACATATAGCGGAGAACGATGTGAACCCAGTCGGCTCTGGACACGTGCAATTGGAAGCGAGAAAGACGATGAAAATTGAAGTTGTGTGAATCAAAGTGTGCACTATGACCGACAACGACTATCTTCAAGACTCGGACATTAGTCTATCAATCTTCTGCGATTAGGAGTTCATCCACGCGGTTGTCTTTAGGCCAATGTCTGGACACAAACCTAGACGATAGTAGATATTAGCCAACTTTCAAGCCACCAAAGACAATTTGATGGAATCACAGTTATGTGGCCAATTGAACATAGCTGCTTTATGAAAGGAGTCACCGACCACTACGTGCCTCATAGAACAAGGCAGATAGATAGCATCGGATATGAGAAGGTAAACAGCATTTTGAAAATATTCAATTCCTTTGCAGTGATACACCAAGATAAATTGACATGACTTGAAGGATACAAAACTGGCGAAAGTCCGCTGGAATCAAATAGTGAAGTAAATGTAGTTGAAGGGGTTGTGTGGAGAAGACGAAAGCAATTCTCCGATGCAAACCTCTCGTCCCGTGAGCTGCAAAGCCTGGCCACCTGAGGCCAATAGTCCAACATCATAGAAAAGGTCATACTGAACGAGCCCTGAATTGGGGACTTCCTCCAGTCAGCATGGATTGAATTCTCCGTGGATAGCCGTTAGACTTCAACAACACCACCATCCACTGAGTCACAGTATCCGATACCGGCCAAGACAACCTCAGTGTCCCAGGGAGCCTAATTATCCAGGGCCAGGAAGAACAAGATACCCAATCCAAGCTGAACACATGCATCCCCCAACATGTCAACCGACAATCCACCATTTCGCATCATACCAGCTCAATCCTCAGAGCACATAAACGCAGTCAGAGGTCTCTTCACAGCTTACACTGCATGGTTAGGCCTCGACCTCACATTCCAAGGTTTTGCTGCCGAGCTTCAGTCTCTTCCAGGTCAATACGCCGCTCCATGCGGTGAACTACTACTAGCCTACAGTACCGAGGGAGATACTCCCATCGGATGTGCAGCCGTTCGGCCTCTCAAACAGAGCTCAGATGCCGAACGGGGTGTATCTGGCGGGGATTGTTGTGAAATGAAACGACTATATGTCGTTCCTGAAGCACGAGGAATGGGACTCGGCAAAGCGTTAATGAATGCTGCTATTCAACGAGCCAAAGATCTCGGGTATACAGAAATGAGACTAGATACGCTTCCTTCCATGCAGGGCGCGGTTCAGTTGTATGAACGGCTTGGGTTTTTGGAAATCCCGGCGTATTATGAGACGCCATTGGAGGGAACGCTTTTCCTCGCTTTGGAGCTGAGATGACCAGTGGTATTTACGGAGTAGGAAAATTGGAAACGGTTGACGCGTCGTGGTATGGACCAGACTACTACGGAGTTCCAAAGACCTTCAATATACATAACTTCTACATTGTTCGGTGTCAAAGACATGGCCCGCGGAAATGCTAGAGAAAAAAACTCTGGTAGATCGGCTAGCACTAGACAAACATCTCTTCTAACTCAGACTGTTGAGCTTGAATTTTGAAAAATGGAGCACTCAGCGCAGAGTCCTGCATCATGCCAAAGAAGTAGGTATCATCATAGTAAGAAGGATGTTCGGTCTAGTACTAGCAAAGTCTTCATATGCAGATCCGAAATCGAGTTGAGCTTGCACATAACCAAGTCAACGTCAACAAGATCATGACAACTCTGTTGATATTCACGCAGAGTGTACGTGTCACTAATCAACAGGTTTGAAAAGTACGGTCACCAGCACGGTGCTGATGGTTGCTGAAAAATAAAACATACGTAGGAAGCGACCCTGGGACATTGTGAAGAATTTGGAAATTGTACGCTATTTATATTGGCTAAATTATGTAAGCAATTTAGTGCTGGCTAGCCAGCCTGAGTTATGCTGTATAGCGATGACTAAGTTGTGATCATAACTTAGCCGTTGTGAACATAAAACACAAAGGCATAGGTGTACACTACGCAACAGTGGGAGAGACCGATTTATTTCTCGATGGTAGAATGGATCTCTTGCAAGCAATCCAGTTGCAGGATTGGAACCAATGCTCACCCCAGTCCCCAACTAGAGACACACACCGTCTCCTGTATTCACAACTTTAGCCGCCGTTAACCCCATAAAATCAGGTCATCAGAGTAGAAAACCCACGTCTCCCCAAGTTTACAACCACAACAGCATAAACAGCAAAGATATAGGCCCTATCAACGACCGTGCATATGATATCATACACTCAGTCAACAAACCAGTTTCCAGATATGCAGAATTCAACCATCTCACCGGTATTCACGAGCGAGGCTGGTTATTACTCCGCAACAAGACAGAAAACTGGCAGACAGATCTCGTCCGCGGAGAAGGAGCAGTCTCTTTTCTAGCGGGTTTTCGGTGCATAGGGAAGTCGGTGAAGACTCTGCGTGATTCACTTTGGCCTCACCTGTGCATGTATGCGAATGCAGGGTCCATTCAAGCATTTGACTCTTGGTCATGTTTGAGATGAAGGTGGTGTGGTTCATGCAAGCCTGTGGGGATGTTTTATTTATTATTATTATTTTTGGATGTTATGTCTTTTTCTTTTAATTTTTTTATTCTTATTTTATCTTATTTTTCATCTCATCTTTCCTTGTTGGGAGCATTCTCTGCATGATGAAATGTCATCCCGCTTGATCTCGGAGGTTCTGTCTGAGCCAAGACGTGGTATCGGGTGGTTGTGGATGCTGGGCATTCGTAGGACAATACAGGCTGCTGTGCATGCCACTGAGCTCGATCGGTTGCGTCACTGGAGATAAGGTGGAAGAAATGATGCCTCGGAGAAATCGGGAAAGTTTTGGCTAATGACTGATTAGATTGGTTAGGCAGGTATGGATGAGGACTCGGGGTACCTATACAAGGCAGATTCGAGACAAATGAGTGGACCTACCTGGGTAAAAATTTCCCTCATCGTACCTTGGTTCCTTGGGACAGGGGTTGAGAGGCAAGAACATGCTGTACAAGATTTTCTTGGTACAGCGGCAAAGGAACGGTTACATTCCCGATGTATCTTGTCTTTCTGGGGAGGCAGAGGGAGGGGAGGGGGGGAGAAAGAAACTTTGTATAGTACGTATTGCAGAACGGGTATCGAACTAAAAGAACAGGGTCGACAGGGTTGGTATGGTACATAGGTGGAAACCTTTTCCAGCCTCCGCACAGCAATTCAATACCACTAATATACTAGTACATGCACGAGTCATGGAACGTACCACAGAGTGTGGCCTGAGGACCAGGTACTGAGCATATACTTTTCAAGTAGGTGGTTAGGGAGTGGTTTAGGGGTGTCTAGATCAAGTACCTAAGTTCGCCTCATAAATCTCAACATACCTGCCAAGCTGACTAGTTGGCCCCGCTTCAATCGCAGATCATCCTGTCTGTGCGACTTTGGGCAGAGGAGGCTTTTTGTGTGACGGTGTTTGGTATGGATGTGCAACACCGGAGGTCTGATCTTTTGTGTTTGGTGTGACAGAACGTGTGGAATACTACAATTTTGGTCACAATTGTTATGATTGGTGGGGATTATGGATGTGACATGCTTGCGAGATCAACCATTAGGGTTGATGAGGTGCCCGGGAATGCGCTATAGTCTAACCCGGTAAGCGTCCTAACCTGGAGGACCTAGGACTCGATGAATGGGTTGTGCGACCATGATTATCTTAAGCCCCATTTGTTTCACAGTGGGTACTTGAACCTTCAAGGTAGTACTAGATGAGGGTCTGTGTAATGTACCAAATATGGGAGATTGGCTTAGTATTCGCGCTGTTCCACAGACCCCCCTCTACCATTATCGAGCATCCCCTGCTAGTGACTGAATAGATCATCAACATCAATGCGTCGGCGGGTACGCGTCAGTCTAACCAGGGAGATGTGGGCACAATATCGAAGTTCAGACCCCATAGATAAAACCAAGTATTTTAAAGAAGCATATGACTAGGTTTGCTTAACTAGTATCTATCTAGCTTGCTGGTGCACGGTAGACGGGCGGTGACTCAAAGAGAGAACAAAGATATTGATTGGAGCCTGGCATGGCCATCCAACAACAACGCTTTGCGTGGCATGTGGGACTATTGTCCGTTAAGCTCAGCAGATATCCCGGTTTCTGGAATCCTTAGTTGAACGCCATTATTGTGACGGTAGCGAATAACAATGAGAATGGTATGTTAGCTGCGTGAGCCATAGGTAAACTGGAGGGGACTAATCTAGGTCAAAACCATGGGATTGACAGTCCCTGAGGGGAAAGGAGGATGTTTAAGGATGATCACTACCCACTTCTCGCGTTGTCAACAAATTTCCTGGGTTCAATGGTTCCGCCAATAGGGACAGTGCCATTGGACTGGAATGTTGACTAGTGGAAATAGGTAAAGTGAAAGTGGGGATTCAAGATCGGCAGGCGGTTTGACCTAACTGATGCATGTACCTACTTTAGTATCTAATGTAACTAAAAAGCCACATACTTCATTGTCGTACATACAATTGGGATAGACTCTAGGCAAATTAGTAGTACAAACCACCGGGACTGTCCATGGTTCGTACGACTATGGCTGACTCAATCCTTTGAGGTTTTTAATGAGAAAACATATTCGAATACGTAACGGAGTAAGCAATTCGATTACCATGAGTGGGATTATTCTCACTTGACTGATTTCCGATAAACTTTGTATTTCTCTCATGGCACGCTAAACCCCAACTTACCCACAAAAGCTGATGCATCCAAAAGTGCTCAGCCGAGGGACCACGATACGAAGGTAGAGAAGAGAAAGACAAAAACAAGTGAAAGTGAAATTATCGTTAATAAGTTCATCATCTATTTTTTTTTCTTTCTATTTCTTTTCTTGAACTGTCAAGTAACATATAGTGTATCTAGTTTTGAAGATTATTCTGGTTAGTGTTAAGTTTGTCAAATCGATCGATCAGATCCAAAAACATGACAATATCACGCCCCATCGTACTGTGTACAATACCATTCCCCCCTTATTTTTTTTTATCGTAATCCTTTCCAATGATGCCGTATTATTCTGATTTTGTGGATGAGGAAAAAAAAAAGAAATAGATGGTTTTAAAAATGGTAAAAAAAAAAAATTTGAAAAAAGAAAAAGCCTCTCCAAGAACACAAGGAAAATCAGATCGAAATGGGCGTTAAAAGTGAATAATAAAAAGGAAAAAAAAAGACGCAAGGAAACGGATGTAATTCAAATGAGTGACAACGGGACGAAGTAAATGCCCAGCGGATATAGTCAATGGTAATAAAAAAAATATAGAAAAAAAAAGAGTAAAAAAAGAACTGTTTTACACAAAACGCCGTGAAGCGCCGACCGGGTCCGTTTGACCTCGTAATGTCTGTGCCCATCTAAAGATAGAATAAATATAGGGTGACAAAGGGTATCATATGGAGATCCACCCCGTATTAATCATTTCATAGTAATTCATTCATCCAAGACATCGACGCTATATTCGCGAGCGTCAGGTAGAGGATCGTCCAGCGTCGACCCACGGATAGGCCGCCCGTCGGGAGTGAGCTGTCCCCGAAATTCGGGGTCAAAGTCTGGACTCGTCTCGTCTAAGGTTGCGACGTAGCGATTGCGCCCGCCACGCTTGCTGTGGGTCTTTGTGTAATGAGCATTGAGGTTATCACTGCGCGAAAAGGCCCGATGGCAAGCAGGGACCCAGCAAACATGAGGCTTTTCTTTAGAATGACTCTTCATGTGTCTCTTGAGATGCTCTTGTCTTTTGAACCGCCCTTTGCATCCAGGTTCCTGACACTTGAATTGTACTTGTTTAATAATTGAGGGTAAATTTTCCAATGTCATGTTTTGCCGAGATGAAGACTTTCGGAGGACCTTTCTAGAAGACTGGCGCTGCAGACGGTGAAGGCCGTCACGGTAGGGTGACTGCTGGAAATCGTCAAGGTAGTCACCCGTGCCTCCTGACAAGCGACTCATCGGGGTATCCGGCCCTGAGGCGGTCCCGAGGGAACAAGACCGAACTGGGGTTGTGGGGCTGTGTGTCTTGAAATGAAGAGATCCCGGGAACTCATTGTAGGAAGGAGGTGGGGTAACCGGTCCAACTTGTGATGGCGCGATGGTTTGTGGCGCAATTGATTCAGTAGGCTGCGGCATCCATGGCAACATAGTGCTCATTGACGTCGGTACGCGCTCAGGTTGATGAAAGATAGATCTAGCAAGGCAGGGGTTGGAGGCAGATTCCGACAAGTATGGTGCATGCGGCCGGTAACTGCTACGGACCATGGGGGGACACTGCGGCATGGTTGGTGGATAAGGTAATCCATGTGTGCCTGTTTCGTATGTCTTTGGCGCATCTGATGCGATCCAAAACGGCTCAACATTTTCATCATATGCAGGCAGGAAGTCGTTTATATGCATACGGTCCTGTGCGTCCATGCTACCATATGGGAGACCCATGTTTTCATTCAAAGTCATCCCCGCCATGCGGGATGCGCTCCGCATAGGAGTAGCACCTGTATGGCGCTCGTAACCGTGACTGTGGTAAGATCCGGCATCTTGCCAAACGGGAGAGGCTAGCGATTCCTGACTATAGATAGTTGTGGGAGTGGGAGTCGGCGAATCCATCGGCGAGAAGCTGGAGATCATCGAAGGGCATTCGTTCGAGCCCAGCGAAGAACGATCGACGTCGAGGGTGAGGTTATTCTGAGCTCTCATTTCTTCGCTTTCCTCAGATGCACAATTTTTCTGATGGGGTACTCCAACGTTGGTGCCTGATCAAACACCGTTTAGTATGTTTCAAATTAATGTAGGTATATAAAGAGCTCCAGCACGGATGCTCTCGCACAACAGTAGTAGTCAAGTGAATGAATGTCACAGGTGAATGTCAATAATGAGGGTATAATCAGGTGAATGTACAATCACGGCCAGTGTAGGGATAGTGGGATTAGGATAGACCAAAAGGGACGGTGATGGTGGGGGATTGCGGCAGGCAATGAGGGACTAGTATGATGCCGAAGACAAGCAATAGAAAGAATGAAGGAAGACGGGCATCAGAGATCGGAGGATAGAGTGAAGAATGAGAGACGGATGTGAGGTGAGGTTGGGAATGGAGGAGAGGACAAGCCAGGTGAAATAAACAAATGGCCAGGACATATAAGTCGGAAAAGTAGAAGGGCCGATCGCACTTACAGGAAGACATTACTATTCTCAGCGATCAGAGGGCAAGTAGAGAAAGACAAGAGTCCAAAAAGAGTTTGAGGCGCGTCGCGTGCCAGAGAAGGTCTAAGCAAGGCCAGGAATGTAGACTATAGAGTTCCTCGAGTAACCAACAGCAAATCGTATGGACGGAAGCCCTAAATCGGGAGGGTGGGCAAGTGGCCAGTGATCGAGTAAACCGTATCCTAGGAGCGCGTATGTCTTTGGATTCAGGGCCGCGATAACGGTGGCAGACAGTCGACCTTGATTGTGCAAACCTGAATAAAGTCTGGGTCGGTCTCAGTCGTATCCCGAGGGATGGTGTCGTATAGTTATAAGAAAAAGACAGGGAGGAAGGGCCCAGCAAGGGACACTGAATCACAGGAGATTGAAGACGCAAATGAGGACAAAGTGTCTCAGGACTATTTGGAGAGGGAAGGAAGGGTTAATTTAATGGCTTGAATATATAGTTAATGGTTCTGGACTCTCAAGATGTCGCTAGTGGAGAGAGAGAGAGTCAGAATCAGTACTGTTATTGGAATGGATGGCAGGAGAGAAGATGATAGAAGTCAACTATTTGGAGGAGGGTGCAAGAGAGGTGGGAAAGAATGATCATATTATAGGTTTTACTCTTTTTGGGCGAAGTAGTAGGCCGAGGAAGATCGAGCATAGCAAAGCATAGCATAGCAGATTCAAGTGAAAAAGCAAGAAAATTAGACTCTTGTTCCTAAATTGCCCTACGGACAAACTGTTGCTTTCCAACGAACTCCTCCCGCCCTATGGATCCCCCTCACATACCGTGCCTTTATTTAATTATTTTCTTTTATGAAAAGAATAAAATAAAATAATTTACTGTTGTTTTAATTTTGATCAAAATGATTTTATTTAATGTGAAATATTCATTAAAAAAAATTCCTGTTTTATTTCCATTGCACACCAGGGAAGTAAATAAAAAAAAAAAAAAAAAAAAAAAAAAAAAAGAATGTAAAAAAAAACAAAAAAAAAAAAAAAAAAAAAAAAAAAAAAAAAAAAAAAAAAAAAAAAAAAAAAAAAAAAAAAAAAAAAAAAAAAAAAACAAAAATATTGAATAAATAAAAAAGAAATGGAAAACAAAAATGAGAGTAAAATAAATTACCCTTTATCATTTGTGGTTAGGTATGATTTTATCTTTTATTCTCCTAAGTTTATCGTCATTGAAATACCGATGGGACCCAAGTTACCTTCCTTCTATCCATGCACATCTCAGTGGATCCTCATGAAACGCAGGTATTCGTTACTAAACATGTACTTTCATGTCCTCAGTGGATAAACCTCAGCCAATCTGATCCATTCCCGGCCCTTCGACATAGTCAACCCCCGAAAAGAAAAGAAAAAAAAAAAAAAA